>JBAMIG010000017.1:16366685-16400194 GCA_037177335.1 Kiunga ballochi | reverse complement strand
ACACACACACATAATGTATATGTATGAAAGAGAGAGACATGTGTGTATACACAGACACACAGCAGCAGCAGTGGTGCTTTCCTGGGTTACTACAACATACCCATCATTTCTCTAAATCCAAACCACCAGCTGTTGGTCTTTTCATACCCACGCATACACACTTTGCTCTCCCCTTTGCACACTATCTCTGCCATGATCACATTCTTTTTCTGCGTCGCATCGCAAACCAGCAATGACAGATGCTTGCCTCAAGCCCTTAACCCCTAACCCAACGCGCGCCCCTATTTTTGGGGTAAAGAATGATGGGGACAAGCTTGAAATGGCGTCAGATGATTGAGGCGTTGAGGTCTGACTTGAATCTCCGTGCTCTGTTTCAGATTGCAGGCTGACAAACTATTTCATTTGATGAAATTGTTCAAACAAAGGGAAATGCTGAGCGTTCACTTTCACCATCAAAGCAAAGTGAAAGTCAGAATGCCAAAATTGCTTCGGGTAAAAAGAAAAACAAACAAACTATAGTTGCAAATATTGCCATTAAATTTGACATGTGAAAGGACAGAGAAGGAACGCAGCAGACTGCGGCCATGTAAGTAACGTTTTCGTCCTCTTGAGGAAAACGTTGCCTTTTTACTGCTGGATGGCAGCTGCCATTTATAAAGAAGGCATAAAATGTCAACCATGTGTACATGTCTGTCACTGAGCACATAGCTCAGGCCTGCGCTCTATGGATGATGAAATCTTATCAGGTCAGCTGTAATCGAGAGTTATTAATATTATCCAGCCAACCTCTATGGCTTGATAGAGCTTGTGTGTGCACGCCTAAGGAGGAGCACCATGCTATAAAGTCTTTCCTTTTGTTTTTAAAGCTGTACCAGATTATTCCTTTGTGTTTTTTCCTTTTTGCTTTTTTTCTTAATGAGTTAATTCTGTTTTACATCAGCTCATTGTTTGGTGTATTAAATGTCCGAAAATGTGTTTGTGAGCTTTTCAGTTAAACTAATAAACCAAAATGTAGCAGTTCAGTTAAAGAGGTTATGAATCTCAACACAGATCCTTTTCTCATTTGGGAGAATTAAGGCTTTTAATCTCGAAATAATTAAAATATAAATCAGAATTCCCAAAAAATACTTGGTGTTCTTTGTCGTTTGTTGATTATAAAGGGTGTAAAACCTTCAATATGACATCGCTCTGCACTTTTCAGCATTGATTATGTTTTTATTAACAGTTCATCAGTGATATTGATGGTCCCTCTCTTCTTCTTTAGTACCAAAAAAAACATTTCAGATTTTGACTTGTTTCCCAGCTGTTATGGTGCTCTTGTAATATTTGCACAGACGTTGATGCAAGAATAGTTTTTCTCTGATTGCCGGGTGTCTCCAACTGCCTTATCTTGTGTATGCATCATGTGGAAAATAAAAGCAAGGATATCTTTATTTTTTGTCCTCAGACAAACACTTCTGTTGCTGCCTACAAGAATGACTGAAAATAAAACAAATTCCACATAAACATATAGCAATTATTGTATAAAAATAGTTTAATTGGAATTATACAAGGGAAAACATTGCATCATATATTTATGATGCAATGCCTGAATTGTTTGGCCTCAATCAGATGTGTCCATGCGATATATATATATATATTTTTTTTTTTTTTTTTGTAGAAAAATCTGATTTGAATACATGTGTTACCTTTTTATCTGTATTTATCCTGCAGGTTTCGTCAGCTCCAGCTCGGCACCAATAGCCATGTAGCCGAACTGTCCAACCAAGCCAAGCTGCACTCCTTCGAAGCTGAGCGTGCTCAGATGCTAAAGGAAGAGACGGCTAAGGCCCTGACCCAGAGTCAAGTGGAGTGTGAGAAACAACAGAAGAAGCTGGAGGTACTATAAAAAAAAGATGATTTTATGGGAGTTTGCATTACGTGCCAGTTTGAAGGTTGCATCATACACTATTAAGATAATTTAATGGATATCAATAGATAAAACATGGAAAAATGCTTTGCAAAAGCTCATTTTTCTCAATGTATGTTGTTGACAGAGTAAAGAATCCCTCCTTAACTCCTCTTAAATCAGTAGTCTGTATGATTTAAAAAGAAGAAAGCATTTGTTTTGTTTGTCCCCAATCACACTGAGACCTGCCGATGATTGCACATTCACCCATCAGAGGAAACGGCACAGTATTGTGAATAGCTTTGTGATTGAAGCACATTCTACATTATATGATGGTAATTCAGTATGTCTGCTGTAGAAATTGTGCAGGTTTTATTTGATTGAACCTTTTATGCAAAGATTATTTTTTAAAGAAGTTTTATAAATATACACATATGTTTTACTTCTATAGATATGCACAGAAGCTTTTTGTTATTTCTTAATAACTTTTTATTCTTTATATTTTTTATCATTTACATATATACCATCCTCATCTGTGCCTGTAGTGGACAGTGTGTTTGACAGAGCCGAGACGTTTGGCAAGAATTTTTGTCCCTTTTTTAAAGAGTAAACCAACCGTTCACTTGTATATTAGTCTTCATAAAAGCACTAAGGGGAGAGACTTAGACTTTTCAGGAAGGTTTTCAGCTTTTTTTTTACTCTCCATTAAAAAAAAACATTTAGCACTGAGTTGATTTAGCAAATCAATAATGTTTCTGAAACTTGAACCTTAATATTCAGAAAAAAACTAAGCAAATTGTTGCATTTAATATTTATGGAGTTCTGTTCATGTTTTTTATCTATAGTTCAGCCTATTTATTTATTTTTTGTACCTTTTTAACCAGCAAAAACACAAAATTGCTACTTTGTTTTCTAGATAATTGCTTTCACAATTAAAGTTATTTTAATCTTGCTTTGAAAATAAATATGAAACTAAATAAACTCTTAGTTTATACCCAGTAAAGGAGCATTATTACATCGGGTTGTATGCTCTAGCATTACACCACTGCTCATGTTTTGATTTCTACGTACTGCTAAAAAGTGAAAAGGCAGAAAAACGACAGATTCTCTCTCCTCCACTCTGGTCATTCGTAGCTCCTCACTCAGGAGTTTTACAGGCTACAAACGTCATCTGAGAAGCGGCTGGCGGAGCTGCAAGCGCAGAATGCCGAGCAGGCATCCCGACTTGATACGTATGAGAAGCTCGAGCGCGAGTTGGACCAGGTTACGATGCAGGCTGCTGAAAGTAAGAGCCAGTACCTTTTTATTCACACCACTGCAAAGTCAGAAACACAGAAACAGGACGACGAGAGCTAATTTCAAATGCACTGTACTAAAACCTGGAAAAGTGATTGGATTAAGCTGTATGGAGTATAAATAAGGAAATAAAGTGACACTTAGAGAAATTTACTTTGTTTTTTCCAAGTGATATGAGCAGAGGAATTAAAATCTGTCTTGTTTTGCCTCAGAACTTTGATGCATGTCTGTTTCTATTTGATGCCAGTTGAGAATGAGGAAGAAGCAGAGAGAGTTCTCTTCTCGTATGGTTATGGAGCCAATGTTCCCACAACAGCCAAAAGAAGACTAAAACAGAGGTACCGTACAGCTTTTGTTTTTCTGTTCGATAGCAAACTCTGACGTCAGCCTCATGCAACTTCTTTGGTTTGAAGCTTGGTTTTATTTGGCTGTTGTGCAGCGTTCATCTGGCCCGGAGGGTGCTGCAGCTTGAGAGACAGAACACATCACTGAGGAGAGAGCTGGAACGATACCAATCACAGACAGGACAGATATCAGAGGAGGTAAACACACATTGGCACACAGTAACCATATTTCTGTTTGCCAGGAGATCATCTTTAATGGAATAAAGTTTGATTTAATGTTATTTTCATATAAAATCCTGCAAGTCTCTGCATGCAAACGCTTGCTTTCCCACCACCTCAAATCCCCCACAGCAACTCATATTATTGTTGTTCTTCATCTTCTATCAAAGTCAAAATGATTTATTACAACCAGGGTTTACTGCTCACTCACGAAAGACTCTCTATTATAGAGCAAAGCTTGAAAGTCCTCTTTCATTGTCCATAATTTATCTTCTTGTCTCAAAACAATGCGCTTCTAATCACTCTTTGACAGACATCTTGTGTTCCTGTGACACGAAACCCCTCCTATAATAAATAAATAAAACATTTTAAAAGATAAGGGATGCAAAACAAGTGTTTGCAAAAGTTTTAGATGCTTAACAATAAATTTTCAGTATGACGGTAAAAGCAAAAACAGCAAATCCTGCAGCAGATGTTATGTCAGCATGGTCATATTATTGATCTGTCAGCAAACATCTTAAAATCCTGGTTAGATTTTATTTTTTCATTTGTTTAAATCAGTAGAAATAAAATGACTACTCATGGCATTATCTTTTAAATAATCTGGATGCCATTACTCATCTCAAGACACTGACTTTTTTCCCTATCTTTAACAATAGCTCTGCAGATATCTCTAATTCTGCTTCAAAGTAATGCCAGGAAAATGACAGGTTATGTAACAGCACACAGTAGACACCACTGAATTTGCACGAGAAGAAAACACATAGTTTGTCCTGTCGGCTATCATACTTGTGACACGGTGAGTAGTAGAGCCAGAAACGGTGACGGCCATGCTTTTTACTCTTCAAAGAACACTCGGCACCAAACAGAGTTTTTGTTGGCTTTAGCACAACATGTGCAGGTGCATGCAACAATAAGACTTTAATTTTTGGGTGTGTTTATTTAGTCTGTCACGTCCACCACTCGTGCACTATTGTCTGAAACTTGAAATCTCAAGAGTGACAAGTTAGCAGCCTGTGCGTTGTCTCTTCTTCACAGCTTCTTATAATCTCACTGAGAGCAGCGCTTGTACAACTCAGATTTAAGTGGGTACACAGATTAGAGGCTAAATAAACCAGCCTTTCAGCTGTCAGCTGTGTGATTGACTGGCACTGGTCTGGAATTCCTTGTGATTCATAAAGTGTGAAAGAAAAGGGGTGAAAAATGACTTCCTTTTCACTAGAAAGAGCCTGGGTGTTAACCACTTAACCACCCACACAAACAACCTGACTAACTCACTATTGTCCGTGCCCTCCCACCCAGTTCTACTCACTACTGGCTGGCTGTAAAACTAGTTTAATGTGTAACACCCTAACTTTATCTATTGTTTCACGATTTTAAGCATGATACTGGCTGAGCAATATTGTGCTGTTTTAATAAAGGAAAGATCCAGCTGAGATGTGCCTTCAATAGAAACTCACATTTATAGGCTCTGAAAATAGCCTCGATGACATCAAAGATAAGAATTCCCAGGGTACATTTGTTGAAGAGCATTCATCTAGAAATGCTCAACAGATTTAGCTATTAAATGCAGCATTGACCACATGAAAAACCAGTTTAAAGAGAGTCCAGTGGATGCCACAAGTTTTCTTCACATTAATATTGAGCTGCATAACTGATCAGTAATTCATCAACATGCATTCATGTTGAAAAGAAAGATTTTATCTTGTAGAAGAATTAAAAACAAGCAAAACTATATAAACTCGGCACAAAACGGGAAGAAATTTGTGTTTGGTGTATTTATTTCTTTGTTGTAAGAATGATTCATCTAATAAAGCTTGTATTGTTGGAAAGCTTGTTTATTTCTTTTTTTAAATGCGACACGTTTGCAAAAAAAAAAAAAGAGCATTTGTGCAACAGCTGAGTTGAGTAGTTGGGCATGAAAAGCGAGCCAAATAATTTCAGCAAAGCCAAACAACTGCTGTTGATTCTTATTTTGAGCATCGTATCGCCCCGCTTATCACCTGCAAGCATGTATCCTGCTACTGTGGTCACTTGGTGTTTTCTTCATGCATATAGTACACCTGTGACTGATCCGGAGCGGACCTGTTCCTTTGGGCAACTTCAGGACTGAGTGGATTTTCAGGACAAAATTGCTTATAGATCTCCACCATAAATTGATAAATTGTCAGTATATCTTGCTTATACTCAGTAAGAGCTAATAGCAAAATGAGCTGCAGAGAATATTTAGTACGTTTTTTATGAGTACAAACCACATACCTTTTTTCATAATTGTTGCACTATTCAAAAATAAAATAAACATTATTTCCTAAGCCTTATTTTAACTATTTTTAGCATTTCCATCATTCTACAAGCAGAAATATTTACATGTTGAAAGCATTCAGGACCGGTTTCAGTCTTTTCTGGGTGAAGATGTTGCAGCCTTTTCAGCCAGAGATCGGACCAAGTAACAGCTCAATTAGACTTTACAGACCAGCTAAAGACAAAACATGGCAAACCAGACTTCTGAATTAAAGCCATATAGGGGCCGAGTTTGTTATACTGACAAACACTGAATCATGAAATGCTGTATCTTGTGATGTATTCTCTTAATAAGAAGCAGATGTTCATTTTCTCCTTGTCTGCTACTAAATAAAACATGAAGTTTTATGTAGATATATTCTCTTTTTCTCATGACATTTATTTTGGCCTTTAGTTGTCTGCAGCCAACCAACTGTTGCAGCAGTCTCAGCAGCCTTATAGCTACCTGATCGAGACAGTGAGACAAAGGGATGCACAGATCAGCATGCTGAAGGAACGGGTCTCGTCTCTTGAAGATGATGTCAGGTACACACACAATCTTGCTTGCCAATCTCTTCCTGTTAATGTCATTTGTTTTATCTGTTGTCTTCTCGCCATACATCCCTACTCTTGGGCGTCTCCTTTTATTCTTATCTTCCCTTGTCATCTTCCCTCTCTTATCCTGTCTGTGCACCTGTGTAGGAGCATGTCTATCCCCAGTTACTGGCTCACATCAGCACATCTTACAGCTATCTGCCACTGACCTGAATCCTTGTTGTTGCTCGCTGTATTTCAGCTTGACAAATATGCGTACTGACAGACTGCAGGTTTTTCGCTTGCTGCTCACTACCACTGAGCGCTCACCTGGGGCAAGCAGAAGGAAAAAAATCCTTTTCAAATGCTGTCAGGCTTTTCTCCTGCTTCCCTCCTCTGCCTGTCAGATGAATTGAAGTTTCCCCGTGGCTGTATAGAGCCGTATAGAGACGCAGCACACAGGAGGTTCTCCTCTTCATCTTATAATAAGTTCATTTTTTCCCCCAGATTTCTTATTCAGCCATGAAGCTGTTATTTTAAGATAGATTCAGGATGTTACAGGTTCCAACCTGTGTGTGTCGCAGCCCAGTGGGTACATAGTTTGAACAGTGCTGTTAGAAATTCATTACCTATATTATTTTATATACATTATTAGCTATTGATAAATTTCTGCAAGTGATTTATAATAAATACCAGAGGGAATAAAAACCAGCTTATTAAGAATACAATGCACTGATTCATAGTGGACATCCACTGCATCAAGACTATAACTCATAATGAATCATGTAAATGGTTAAGCAACCATTCAGAAAATGAGCTTTCATTAAACTCATAAAATTGCTTAAAGTAGATGAATGAAATGTTTTATTTCTGTGTGTTTTCTGATGGGATTCCAGCGCTCTGAGGAAAGAACGTAATTCTCTGCAACAGGTGAAGAATGACATGGCTGCTGACTTGGAGCGACTTCTCAACCACAGAGAGGTACATGGTGTGAAAATAATCACTTTCCCTAATTAATATCAGACTGCAGGTAAACTTACTTAATACTGAGATTTGACCAGAAAACAAAAATCATGATATTGTCACATAAAAAGCTGACATGGAAAGTATTATTTTATTTGTATTAAAGAATATGATGCATTACTAAATATCCATTGACCCATTAATTTAGTGACCCCTTATGGAAGCTCTGTTTACATTTACAAGTTTATATTAACCCCAAAGGTGATTTGTAGCCAAGAAAGACCAAAAGACCAGTTCAGTTAAATCAGTAGAAATTATTCTAAAGCTCCTTTCAGAGTAATTCAAGTCAGTGTGGCAAAGCATGTTCGGTGTTTCCAGGAAACCACGTCAAATTGGAACAAGTGCAAACAAAATGGGAAATAAGTGAACACACAGTTACAACAAAATAGATAATGTCAAAGCATAAACACAGATTTCCAACCAAATATGCCTTAAACATGCATGTACAACAAAATAGAAAAACAGATAGGTGGAAGTAGGAGGGATGTTTTCAGAAACATATAAAGAAGACTTCGAAGAACAATAAATTTCTCCATTGGTTTCTTGTAAAGCACCAGTAAATGCAGTATTCATTACCTCTACAGTAAATACACAGACTGGCAGTGAACACATTCCTTATTTTATCCATTTTATATGGGTTCAGGATAATTATACAGCTTCTGAACTAGCAAAGCACATTACTCTTCTTCATGAATTCAAGTTGAGGACGTAACCAGTAAAGAGTCCACATTACAAATCGGATTCAGGGGGGAAGTAAAAAAAAAGCTGGTATGTCCGCTTCT
The DNA here is from genome assembly GCA_037177335.1 of Kiunga ballochi. Taxonomy (NCBI): domain Eukaryota; kingdom Metazoa; phylum Chordata; class Actinopteri; order Atheriniformes; family Pseudomugilidae; genus Kiunga; species Kiunga ballochi. The sequence goes on along the minus strand of JBAMIG010000017.1, from coordinate 16,391,828 downwards.
ATTTCACCTCCTCTGTATCATGTGATTCATTGGTGTTACACCTTTTAGGTGTAAATGGGGAGAAGGTGTGTTAAATTTGGTGTTTTTGCTGCAAAACTTGTGCTGGTCACTGCGTCAGGGCATCGCATGGTAAAGAATTTATTATGGATCAGGGGGAAAAAAAGAACCGTTGCTCAACAGGCAGATATAATAAGATCACCAACATGCTGAAACTGTGTCGTAGCACAGTGACCAAGACCATACAATGGTTTAATGGGACCGGTTCCACTCAGAATAGTCCTCGCTGTGGTCAACCAAAGTAAGCGAGTTCCCATGCTCAGCATCATTTTCAGAGGTTTTCTTTGAAAAATGGACGTATGAGTGCTGACAGCCTTGCTGCAGAGGTTAAAGGAGTTGGGGGTCAGCTTGTTAGTGCGTAGACCATACACTGCATCAGATTGGTCTTCATTGTTGCCATCCACAAGGACGCCTCTTCTAAGGCTGATGCACAAGAAAGACTGCAAACAGTTGGCTAAAGACTACCGGAGTCATGTCCTGTGGTCCGATTGGACCAAGATAAACCTATTTGTTTCAGATGGTGTCAAGCATGTCTGGCAAAAACCAGGTGACAAGTACAAAAACAAGTGTCTCTACTCAATAGTCTAATACAATGGTGGGAGTGATATGGACTAGGGCACTCCGGAGCTACAGATCATTGAGGGAACCATGAATGCCAACAACGTACTGCGACAGATTGAAGCAGACCATAATTCCTTCCCTTTGGAAATCCCAGGGCAGTACCCCAACATAATAATGACTCCAAACACATCACTAAGACAACCACTGCCTTCCTGAAGAAGATAAGGGTAAAGATGATGTATTGGTCAAGCATATCTCCAGATCTAAACCCTGTTGAGCATCTATTAGACATCCTCATATGGAAGGTGGAGGAGCAAAAGGTCTAAAACATTACCCAGATCTGTCATGTCTTTATGGACGAGTGGATGAGGATCCCAGTGGCAAACCGTGAAGCTCTGGTAAACTCCTTGCTCCAGTAAATTAAAGCAGTACTGGAGGATAATTGTAGCCACACCAAATATGGACACTGTGGGCCCAATTTGGACATGTTATACAAGCTGTGCGCAGACATTGCATCAAAGTGTCATCTAATGAAAAGATATTCTTTTACTTCATACATTTATTTCCAATATTACGTCCAATTCAGAGTTATGGTGCTCTGGCGTCTATCCCAGCAGTTAGCAAGCGATAGGAAGGCTCACCATTCCTTTGCAGTTTATTTTATTTTACTTTAAAATGAAAGATTGAATGGACGTCCTACAGAAGTGATTCCTGAATTTTGTGCCAGGGGTTGTAGAAATGTGTGCTCAGGCCAGCCGTTTGCTGCATGAAGTATGTGCACTGTCACAGACAGCTGTTCCTCCGCTTGGCTGTTTGGGATTCCATTAGCTTGCATGTGTGTTTGTGTGTATGTATGTGTGCTGATGTGTGCGTGTGACATGCCAGGGCTCATGTCCTCAGAGGTGATAAATAGAACCATGAAACAACCCACAGTTCTCTCTTTCTTGCTGCTATCACCTCAGTAAACCTTTGAGCTTGTTGAACTAGAAAAATCTGCAGATTTATTTATTATGTGAATTAATAGGCCTCTTGTTTAGACTCAACAGCATTCGAATACTAGACACTTTTTTTTCTCATACTTTGCTACTTTTTCCCAGAGGGAGTCATCCCAAACGGATAAAAAAAAAGTTCAATCTACGTCTATTTATTGTTTTATCTTTGTTTTCACGTCTTTATTTTTAATGAAATGTCTGATTCACCAGGAGTTAGCGATGATGAAGCAGGTCCTGATCAGCATGCGGTCCAGACAGAATGACGCTCTGACCCTGCTGGACACGGATAAAACTGGTCCCAGAAAACTTCAGTCCAGAAGAATCAACAGGACCACAGAAGAAGAGTCACCAAGCAAGCCCAAGCCTACTGTTTTTGTGAGTGTCTTAATCTGGCAACACCCAAGCTTTAGACAAAGAAACAAATAAACTAAATAAAATCAGCAAACAAAACATTGTTGGGAAATTAATCGCATTTTCTCCGGTAAGGTTCATTTGAGGTTGTTATTGAGGTCTGCAAAGCACAGATCCACTGCTCAATATGTTGTTTTTTTCATGGCAATTTAAATAGGTGTGACTATCTTAGAAAACCAAGCGAACCTGTTGACTGACTCCTACATTTCTTCTCTTTCAGACTAATAATGAAGTTCCTGATTGGTACCAAAAGCTGAAGCAGAAACCCAAATAAACATTTACAACAGTTGCTCACTCAGGACTTATAATGTAAATATAATCAATGCTTGTGTTTTTTTTTACTTGTAAATTGCACCCATTTCCATGTCAGCAACTTTTCCAATACAAAGTTTTCCATCATTTTGTTTTCCTCACTTGAATCTTATTTGGAAGATGCTTTCCCTGAAAGTTGGTCTAAAATCAGAAGTATTACCATCCAGAGGGTACACATTCCTTGCTAACGGACTGCCCAAAAATTCCTTTTTCCTGGCAAAAATCTATTTTATTAGCTCTGTCAATCATTATTTCCTCATCTGTTCTGGGCTTGAACATACTGTTGCCACAGACAAACAACCCTGCAGGAACCTTAGCCTTTGATTTGCATGAGCTAAAGCTCCTTTGACTTTAAATATAGACATAGTAGGCATACCTTTATTATTTCAGACCATGTTCTTATTGGTGTCGTATTAAACTCGGCCACTCACTGCTGCAAAGCTGGGTCGTCCCATTTTTCTCTGTCTGGTACCTTTTTACAGCTAAAACCAATATCAAGGCTTTATACAGAAACATTATTTTATTCTTTTTGTGTCTTTACTTATATGTGCTCAGTATTAAACACAATATCAGTATGAAGATGATATGGTGTTTAATTAAAACCCCTCAGTAAAAGGGAATTCACATTTTTGTGAGTTTAGCTGATTTGTTTGTATTAAAGTTAAAGTGATAAATAAGAATTTTAGGCCATATACACAGTTTATTACCACTTTACTACATCCTATGTGATATTAAAAACACTATTTAAAAAAGTATGCAATATTGGATTATGCAATAATCACATGGCCACAATTAACTTCACATTAACAAGCAGCACTGAGGTATTTACATAACCAAATATATAAACAAAAGACAGTGAAATGCAATGAATCACTAAATAATTTTTTTTTTTTTTTTTTTTTAAAGCTGTTTAATAAGGCTGGAGTTGAACCTTCCACACCTTTTGCTGTCTGGCCGGTCCCGCACATTTACGATGCGGTTGTTAATGTGTTTAGAGGAGCGCAGGGCGGTGGCCGCTGAATGAATGATCAAAGCGCTTTCCGGGCGCTTAGTGGGCGGCGCGTGCTCTGTATTTACACTGCGCCGCTCCGCCCTGCAGAGAGGGACACATACAAAACTGTCTGCGGGGCCGGAGGGATGGAACAAGTGGAAGGAGATGTTGCCGACAGGCACACGCTAATTACTCCACCACACGCACTGCACCTCATCGGCTCCACTCCTTTCTCGGAACGCGGCAGCATCCTTTTTTCTGCGTAACAGGACGAGCGAGCGTTTTGCACTGCTGCGTCGGAGCTTCATGGCCGCAACACTCACGATGAGCGGCGGTGTGCAGGAGGACTCCTTCTATCTGCTGCAGAAGACCACTTTACCCGCTGGATTCCCTCTCGAGGACTCGGCGTTGTTCGGCTTGGACTGCAAGATCCCCGAAACGGGCAAGGCTTCGCAAAATGACTTCGCACAGGTAAAGCGCTTAGAAAAAACCCCCACTGATTTCACATGTTTATGTGTTTCTTTGAATGGGCGTGGCAGACTGGTTGTGATCTCAGGTTGTTTCTGACCGGGCCTCGCTGGGTTATGCTAATCATCACTTTATTTTGCGCTATTTTCGGGAGTGAGCGACCAGCTGGACGTGCGGCAGAGGCGCTCCGCCTGCAAACACATTCACCGCATGTTTTTTTTTTTTTTTTATATATCAGCCAGTTGGTCACCAGTTGTTGGTCTCCCCTTGGCGCTCGCTCACACCATCATACCAAGCTGACAACAACTGACTCCAGCTTTGGTAGACATGTCCCTGCAACTATGTTCCCAGTTAGTGGGAAACTTGTGCAACAGAAAGGAGAAGTCTATGGAACAGCTGGTTGGATCAGGAACCTCAAATAGCAGCCCAACCCCAGTGTGTTGCTGCTGCAGCAGCGGACTGGGAGGCATGGGTGTTTCCCCATTCCCTTTCATGTTGCTCTTCCATCCTTTGGTACATTTCACTTTTACACTTCAGATCCACTGGAGTTAAGACCAAAAGGCCCAGTCCAAAGGAGACTTGAAGTCTCTCACCTGAAGTTTTAGTTTAATTAGTGTTATCCTAAGCACACGTGCAGGTTTAATACTGTTTTAAATAGATGGTAAGATCATTAACTGTTGGCCTCACAGAGGGTAGGTAGGTTTTTGAGTTCAGATTTGCAGGCAGTGGGGGAATGTTGCAGCCGCCTATTGATGACTACTTGATAAATGTTTTAGCAGTGACTGTCTATCAAATCGTTGTTTTCTTAAAATAGTACCTGAGAATAGTTTAATGGGATATTTTATGAGAAACTTTTGTTTAAATTGAGGAATTCGGACTGGGTCGTCTAGTTAAACCACCTTTTTTGAGAAAAAAACCCCACATGTTTACCTTTCTATCCTCAGGCAAAGTGCGAGATGGACCGGTATCTCTCCCCTCAGCCCCCTCCCTTCCCATCCCATGCAGACAGCCAGCAGAAGTCACACAGAGACAGTACATCTGCCGTGGATCTGTTCTTCAATGATGATCACGCGGGGGCTCCCTACACCCTCAACATGAATCTTTACCTGCCTGATGTGGCCTATCTGAGGATGGGTTCTAGTCAGCATCTGCGGTCCCCTCAGCACCAGAACCAACAAGGCCTCTCGCAAATCAAAACTGAAACTCCCTCTTCATGTTTTTCCCCCAATCTACAGCCTCACTGCCCCAACACGACACCCACAAGTAGCTGCAGCTCATCTGGGCACAGCCCCGGCAATATTGCCATGGAAACCTCAGCCATAAATATGACATTGACAGGGTTACCAGATTTCAGTGTTTTTAACCAGTCAGGAGGCAGCCGCGCTGGCGATTCTTTGCCAGAGGTGTTTATCAAACAGGAAATGACATCACAGTTCGAAGAGCACGGGCTCCACCATGACGGCAGTGGCTCGCTGTTTCAGCTCCTAAACTCTGGCTTGGATCATCACCATGGCAATGGCATGGAGGCTCAGCATCAGCAGCAGCAGATGCAACACAACGCCACCACCGCCATCCACACGCCTTTCCACGATTTACCAGTTGCTTCTTCTGCCTCACAACAAGATGAAAGCACTAAATCTGCCTATCGCAGCCTGGGTGGCAGTGTGTACACACATCCTCTCACTCAGGCACATCCCCATTTCCTGCAGCAGCAGGTGCCCTACCTGCCACCCTCCCCGCCAAACTCAGAGCCCGGTAGCCCCGACAGACAGAAGGAGCTGCTCCACACTATGTCCCCTCCTCCTTCATATGCAGCCAGTATTGCCTCCAAGCTGGCAGGAGGCAGTCCTGGACTTGGACCTGGCCCAGGACCGGGTAGCCTAGCCTTGTCCATGAATGCAGTACCAACATCAGTCCGAGGCCCGGCCGCGGTTCTTCCCCAAGTCCCGACAGCAACTCCGACCCCAACACAGAACCCCATGCCTGCTCGCTACAACCGGAGGAACAACCCAGACCTGGAGAAAAGACGGATCCACCATTGTGATTACCCAGGTTAGAAGAACATGTGCCCACTCTCTGTGCATGCTGTTACTTCTGTGGTGTGTGTGTGTGTGTTTATGCTACACTGTGGTCAGGTGAATGTCAGGTCACTCACAAAGGTCAGCGTTATGGCAACCAAATTCTTTTTAAGACTACCATGCATTTTTTTTTAATTATAGGCTGTGTTTAAGATGACTTTCCTCTTTTTGGTCATTAAGCTCATTACACTGAAGTAGCAAATATTACAGCAGAGGCGATGGCCTGCTACTGCATTTTAAGAAAAAGGTCTGAGAAATACTCTGCTTTTGTTATTGCACTTTAAACTATTGCGTCAGTGTCAAGCAGGAGCTCCCACACTGTTGTGGCTTCTAAATCATCACTGGAATGATTGTGGAATGAACCAGAGTGTGTGGGTGTGTTAATTACATAGATGCTCTCTCAGTCATTTGATCTTTTTTTTTTTTTCCCAAACATCAGCATACATACTGCACATTTAGGTGAAATAATTCATTTTTTCTAAGCGGTTTACACACGTATGAAATGCACAAACTCAACCTGCAAGATGTGCAGCTACTTGTAAGACATGCATTGTCAACTCGCCTGTGGTAGCATGTAAAATAAGCTTAAGCAGAGCTCCTCTGAGCATGTCGGCACACGTCTGACTTCTTTAAAAGTCAAATGAAGCGAATCCATCATTTCCACGGATTCACATTTCAAGTGTCTGGTAGTTACATTGCTGCAGCTGCTGCCTAATTTACGACACATTTAAAAAAACAAATTCTGCTATTCTTTGTGACATTTTACCTAATAAGTTTGAATACAGGGAAATGTGCACACTTTTTTAGCAGCAAGATATATAAAAGTCCTGTTTTTGAGTTTCTGCAAAATATGCTCCGTGGTTGAATCCAAACAGCTTCTTCTCTTCATTAGTGTAAATTTCTTGCATACCACGGCTCGGTTTATTGGCTAAATGCATATCTGACACATGCAGATTATTTGGCTTAAGTCGTCTGTTTTTGTTTATCTCCATGTCTGTCGTCAGGCTGCAAGAAGGTGTACACCAAGTCTTCCCACCTCAAAGCCCACCTCAGGACTCACACTGGTAAGATGTTCCTCAAAGGAAATGTGTGTGTGTGTTTTTTTTTTTTTTAAAAAAGGACACAATCAAAAATGATTTTGCTTGCTGGTATCAGATTTCAGTATCTGCACTGGCCCTGTGTTGCTAGGCAGAGTGTTGTGTTCTTGGCATGTGTGTGTAAATGTATCCTTCCCCATTCCCATCCTCTGCCCAATATACTATTCCATCAAAACAGGTGGAAGTGACACACTTCTGCCAGTGGATGACTCTCAGAATATGTGCTCAGTGCTAGACATGTGGTGCCATCTTTTCCTGAATCACCCAACCAGATCACAAACCTTTGAACACATACAGAACATGCACAGATCCTTAAAGTCCAACTCTTTGCTGTCCCTGTCTGTGTCTCAGTCCATCTCCTTACAGATTTACTTTTGAACCATTCGGTTTTGGATGAGTAAAGTCACCAAACAAGTGCTTAGGTGTTGGGCTCCACCTCGCTCCAGCTAACAAAACACAGCTTCTGTTGATATCTACACATTCCTCGCTCATCTGGAAGCACAAACAAAACTCACTCTCACCCAGAATGGGTCCTGTTTTATGAATTTTGGAGGACTTTTTCAGAACATCGTTGTGGGTGTGTGCGCATTGCATTTCAGTACTGGGAACATGACACGACAATTAGATCTGGCGTCATTCATGCTGCAGGCTGATTGCGGTTATTGCAGTTATTATAGACCACAAGATGAGAGCACAACGAGTAAATGGTTGTGTAGCAGCAGCTACATATCCTCTCTGCTTTTGTCTGCCTTGCTCTGTGATGTTTTTTCTCTCTTTTTTTTTTTTACTCCCTTTCATTCATCTAATCGTCCTCTCTTCTGTTTTTGTGCCATGCTGCCACCTTCCACCCCCCCCTTGGACCTCCCTCCTCTCATTTATGCCTATCTTTGTCTGTTACTCATTATGCTTCTCTTATTCAGCAGCTTGTATGCACGCTGACACACACACACACACACACGCAGAGCACACACACAAAATGCACGTCCTCACTCGCACACCTGTCAGTAATCCGTATGAGATGATTCTTAATGCGTTTGGGTCCCAGTGGGAGTTCCCACTCTAATCTCCATCAACATCCATTACCCTGATTGTAAATGTGTTGCTTGGTGTGTGTGTGAGTGTGAGTAGATGCGTTTGGAAGTGTATTCAGTTCATTTTATTTTGTCTTTTCATCATCTCTTCCCATCGTGTTCAATTTGAGGCGCGCGCGTGTTTCTTAGTTGGACATGTTTCATTTAGTAACAGCTTTGTTTCAGTTGTTGTAGCAACGCTACAGAGTTTAGAGAATGACAACAAAAAAAAAACATTTACACAACAGAACAGAGCTTACTCCCCATTTTTACTCAAATGTCAGATTATTCTGAAAAGATATCTTCTTATAAAACTTACAGAAAGTAGACTTTTATGTTGCATTTTTGTAACATGAAGGACTCATGGCAAGCTCAATCCACTTTGTGAGAAGAATTTAGTGTTTTTCTGCTTGAGGGGCCGTGTTGCTCGTCCTCTCCCTGTGACTAAGATGTTCTGTTGTGTTCCAAGTTATGTGGCATATTTTGCACTTTTTCTTTTCCATGTTAAGAAGCTGTTCTGTGGTTTTGGCAGCCTACAAATAGTCTCGTCAACCAGCATGCTATTTTACAACGGAGACAAAGCGGGCGTAATGCTAAGTACACATGTCATTCTACTCTGGGATACTTTTTAGATTGTTGTTACTGTTCCACATCCTTTGCTTTTACTGTTCTACCAATGTGCTCTTGGCAGTTGTCATAATTGAGGTTCACAGTAAACCTGCTCGACCACATCTTAAGTAATTATGTATTTTTGTATGTGTATATATATATATATATATATATATATATATATATGAGGTTTTTTCACCCCATAAGGGCATGCATTTTTAATAAATTTCATAGTTAGAAACAATTCTGGTTACTCTAAAGGGATGCTTTTGCAATGATGCACTGTTATTACCATGATTTGAAGGAAAGTGATTTCCATTTTGCTTCGTAAGTGACGAAAGAATTCGTAACTTTGGTGAACAGCTTTACAAGTCTTCTGGTCCAACACAAAACCTTTTAACCTTGTGCATCGGTTGGGTGTTACACTATAGACCAGGGGTCACCAACTCTGGTCCTTGAGGGCTACCATACAGAAAGTTTTAGTGTTTTCCTGGTGCAACATACCTGATTCAAATGAAGATCTTCTCCAATAAGTTGTTTTTATCTTCTGTACCTGCTTAATTAATTAATTTGAATCAGGTGTGTTGTACCAGGAAATTCCTTAAACCTTCTGGATGGTAGCCCTTGAGGACTGGGGTTGGTGACCCCTGCTATAGACTGTAGTTGTCCTAAAGCATGCAGGTGATGCTCCTTTTCTGAAGATGCCTGCAGCTGCAGGCGTGGGATTGACTGCGTAACAAACAGGCGAAACCCATCAAAGAAACATGCCAGAAGCAAAGAGCGAACATGCAGACAAGTCGCCGTGAGAAACTTGCAAAGTGTTAAGAGTTAGAGTGCGTGATGAATACCTGCGAGTGACAGCCGCGTAACTGTATCTGCTGCCAGACAACTGGAGTTTTCAGTCAAGCCTGTTGTCCCAGCTTCTCCACCCAATTGTCTGACTCATTTAAGTCAGGGAATTATCTTGTTTTTACAAAAATAGTGTCATTAAAATGCAAATAATGGGGCAACTTATCTGTCATCATGTGTTTTTAAGCTGTTGTGATTATGCAAGGCATTCAGCATAGTTTCACTGTTTTCTTAGCTGTGCTCATAAAGACTCTCTCCTGTCTCCCATCCCGCAGGTGAGAAGCCATACAGGTGTACGTGGGACAGCTGCGACTGGCGCTTCGCTCGTTCAGACGAGCTGACGCGGCACTACCGGAAACACACGGGTGCCAAACCCTTCCAGTGTGCCGTCTGTTCCCGATCCTTCTCCCGCTCTGACCACCTCGCCCTTCACATGAAGAGACACCAGAACTAGCAGACTTTGCACACACTATAATAATTATACTGTACAAGCACTATCATAACACATAAAGCACTCGCACCGCCTCCACAGTTGCAGCCCTGCAAGCTGCACAATGTGGAACGATTTCACTGTCATTACTTTTCTTCTTGGTGCTGCAAACAAACGTGTTGCTCTCGAACTGGAACAGGACGAGTAGGAAGATAGCGGCCACATCTAGCTTCCACTTCTACTTAGATTCATCTGGACAAAGAAAACACCTGAAAACAAAAAGAATTTGTAGCTCAAAATGTGTTTCCAGTCCATTTTTTTATTTAGTAACTGGAAAGAAAGCATTAAAGCATCATCTGTCTTTATTGTAATATAGAATTTCATAAAAACTAGCTACGCAAAACATTTGTTTACTACTTATTGGTTTGTTTGTTTATATAATTGTAATATCCAGATGTGATGTACAAAAAAAAACCCAAAAAATCTGTAGGTTTGCACTAGACATGATTCTTTCTCTGCCTTTCTGTTTTTCAAACACAACTGGATCAATCATCATCACTACTCTGCATCTCTGATTGCCTCACATTGCTGTTCAGATATTAAAAATTGAAGACTTTAGTTCTCTGGAGATGTAGATGATAGAGCAGGGGAAAAGATGGAGATGAAGAGAGAAGGATTTCTGATTTTATAGATGGATGGAGGGATGTGGATGGATGCTAAAGAGCAGCAATTAGGTGATGAATTATTTAGCTTCTCTTTGTGATGCGTTTCTAACCAGACAAATGTAAACAGGACCCATCTTGGAAGTACGTTAAAACAAAAGTGACTGATTTGATCGAAAATAGTATTTCTGTTTACATGTGCCATCAAATTATTAACTTTTTAAAAATATTTTACCAAAGGAGCATCATCACCATCATCATCATCACCACAGATATCTGAAGTGCCTCTGGTTCATGTTTTTGTTTTGTACAGAGCTGTGATGGAGGTGGGTGTTTTTTTTTTGTTTGTTTTTTATACATATGGTGCTGTTTTAATTTAATCTCCTAATCAAAGGTCTGAGCTGAACAGGGAGGTGGTCGTTGCAACAAAACAGCTCAGATCTGTTCATTTCAGACATCCTGACATAGTGTGGAACTGTTGTACAGAGTTGCACTCATTTTCTTCCTCTGAAGGTGTTTAATTCTCTGACTCTGTGCTCGGATATCTCGCCACTTTCCTTATGAGTCCACCCTACATGGATACTTTTTCTGTTAAAGGACAGGTTCACTTTTAATGGTTTTATTGTTTGCTTTTTATAACTTTGTTTTAACTTTTATTTTTAACAACCCACTTCCATTCATAGCCCTCTAAGGAGCTACATGGATGTGCAGGAGCCTAGCACCCGCTCTCATTTCTTTATATTTGGCTTCCAGTGGTCCAGGCTTTCTTGCAATATTTAAAAGTAGTCTTAAGCAACAGTTTCGGCCAACTTTCCTGAATGTCTTGCAAAGGTTTTCTTTTTCCACACACTTGTGCCAGGCCATTATTAGAGGAGTGTGTTTTTTTAAGGGACTTCACACTGATTATATAAATAGCTGAAGTAAATAAAAGGTGTCTAATCCAGGAAATGGCACAGTATTTTTGGTAAAGAAAGACATTTTCTGGTGATATTTGAAAAGCAGCACAGTGGAGCTCAAAGCTTTTGCACTGTAATTTATCACTGTGTGAAACTAAATGAGATCAGATCAGACCGTAAACTAGTAACTAAATGAAAGACCTTTTTGAAAGGTGACAAAAATCTCCATTTGTCTAAAGATGAGTTGTGTCTTATTATTCGTGCTCTTCACAATAAATTGCTCATACCTCATCAGGTTTGAATGATTTGCCCGCTTTGGTATCTTTGGTCTTAATGGCTTACGTTGCATACTGAACATAGGGAGAGTCATGACTGGGGGAAAATGTGTACCTGTCCTTTATGCATATTTAAGGTGTCCATTTGATGGTGTGTGTTTTTTCCCTTCACCCTGTAATTCTCACTGTTTGTTAATTCACTGCAGGTAGCATAACGACAATATAGCACTGTAATGTAACATGGTAAATCTATTTATTTGATTGTGTAGAAGTGGGGATTGTATTAGATTAATTGCTTTTCCCTCAGCAAAAAGCCTTAATGTAAATATATGCACTGTAAATATTTTGTTTTCCCCCCCCCTTTTTTTTGTTAATTTGTAAACAATGGGGCAAAAATGAGTAATTGCCCTGCATCCAAAAAATGTTGAACCTTTTTTTTTGTTGGCAAATCTATTTTGATTGCATTGTTTTATATCTTGTTCTTCCTACTTCTTTTGTAGATTTTTTTTCTTCCATGATAAACGTTCCAAAGACAAAAGTTGTTTTCTCTTCAACTGAGTGAAGCTGATGCTAATAAAATCAATCGACACTTTTATGGATGTGTTTGTACTGAAATAAATGGGAGATGAGATTCCTTCTTTCACCTGCTGACAGGCAGCAGTGATGCAAACATGCTGCAGTTTCTGGTTTCTCCGTGAGCTCGCGCATCAAAGCAAAAGCATGCTGTGCAGATAGAAAGCGAAGAGCCTCTGGGACATTGAGAAAGGCTTCGTAAAGGCTTAGATAAAACAACCGACACATAACTACTTAATCTTCTTTAACGTCTAAACAAGTTTCCCATGCAAGTGTAAATCCTGTTTCAGGAATTTCCTGTGGTAGAGCTGACATTACTAAAATGTCAGTACAAGTAAAGAGAGATAAGCAGGGAAGATGTGAAGGAGAGGCGAAATGCTCTCATCCAGGATCTGCAAGTAACCTGCAGCACCCTCGCTGATCAACAAACAATAGTCCTTTGATATCCCAGCAAGAGACAATGGACAAGAAAATAAATCTGACCACCCCTCGGGGACCGGAGGGGAATCCCACTGTATTGAAATGGACATTCAAACGTGCACACAACACCATATGTTCTTGGTTTAAGTCCTAAATGTGACCTGGTGTCTCTGTTGTAATCTACCTCAGATGTCAGAAAAGAAGGAGGCGGAGGGGAGAGAGTGAAAGAAGTGAAATGCAGAACAATCTAAACAAAAGAATCTCAGGGGGGACCCAATCAACCACTTCCGTCCTCCTACATCTCTTGGTCTCCTCCTCTGCGCTTCTTATTTGATTTAATTTTTTTCTTTCTTAGTCTTTCCGTGCACCGTATCCCCCTCTGATTCCCGGTGGAAAGTATTGTAGGAAAGTCCAGAGGCTCTGCTCCGTAGGTCAGAAAGAAGACTGTTCTCATAACCCCCCATATCCCCCCCTTTTTAAAATCATGCACCTTTCCCCCTGAAGGCCTCCTCCGCTCCTTCTTTTCCTTGAACTAAGAGTCATAAGGAGAAATTTGATTTAAACTGTCTCCTTGTTTGTTGAAACCACCTTATTCCTTGTTTTTAAGTTGCTTGAATGTACAAAAACAGGAAAACACAGGTAGTTTTTTTTTCTAAAGTAACTTTAAGTACTTTAAAAAAGTAGCAAGACTGTCACATATGAAAAAAAACATACTTGCACATACACAGTGGTGATGAGTGAGTGGGAGCTACCGGTTCATGTTTTGGATCAACTAAATCAATGTCACACATCTGGAAGAAGGCTCCTGCCTGCTCCACCCTCTGCTGTGCTGCGTTGGTGTGATTCCCAGTTTCCCTTTGTGTGTGTGTGTGTGCGAGTGTGTTTGTGCATGTTGGTATAAAGTTTCCAGTGCACCTCTCTTGAAACAGACCACCCACTCAGAAGACCAATAGAATGACCACGGGGAGACCAGATACACACAGACACACACTTAAACACACATATGCAACGCCATCCAAAATCAACTCTTCCCAATGCTCTCAGAATAGAACATGTTGTTATCAAAGATCGAAAAGATACCGTAACAGATGACTCAAAAGTTAAAGATAACAAAATGAGGAGGATTTTATACTGAGATATTACTTTTTTCTTTTCAGTGTTGCCTCAGGTGAACTGTTCAGGAGGTGGAAAATGTTAGATGTTTGAAACATCAGATCCTCCGCTGTGGCTACTGATAGAAGCTGCAGTGGTTCTCTATGTGGGGACGATCCCTACATGTCCCACGCAACTATCATTCTGAAAGGTAGCATCTTAAATGGCATCTTCCTCCCATCTGTGTATGCAATGAGGCCTGCGAGTCCGTGTGACTGCTTTGGATCACACTCATTTATTAGACTAAGCCACATTTCTACAGGTTTACATGCTTTCTTGTTTCAACACACCTGATCCAAGTGAAATAAATCCACCTGTTTGTTTCGTTCTACGCAATGAACCAATGATTTGAGCAGAGTATGCTGTAGGGAAACATCCCAAATCTGCAAGATAAGGATCAGAGCCATAGGTAGATAGTAAAGCAGATAAAGAAATCAAAATCATCATTTCACAACTATAGTTTCTGAGAATTTGCTTCCTCTTTTAAAAAGAGCCACTCTACCCAATCCAGTTGAAGCCCAAACCAGTTTGACTGGACTAACTGAAGGTGTATGCTTTCTTTTTTTTCCCCCCAGTACTTTATAAAGTAAAAGCTGGATCATTTGTTGTGATTTTTCTATTTAACTGATGTTACTTTGTAATGTAGAAGTTGTTCAGTGTGTATGAATGACACATTTGAGCCTTGAGTTGTGCTTTTTCTCTTTTAATTGCTGTTGAAATTTCCTCTGCTTTGTTGCAGAGGAGAGTGTTGTTCTGAAAATTACATGCTAACGCTACAAAAAGTAACCGGCTCCTCCCCTAATTGTGTTCTTTGCTACGTTAAGAAGTTCTGCCCCAGGTGACAATGAGGACCATTTCTGTCAAACTGTTAGACATTTTGCATAAAAGTAGTTCTTTGTTTAAAAAAAAAACAACAAAATGTCCATTTAATGGCAGGGTTAGGCAACCAACCCATGACATTTTCTTAGATAAGCTAAGTCTTACGAGAAATCATGCAAGGATGACATTGCTGCACATGAAAAAATGTTGCGTCACAAGAAAAGGAGCAGGAGTTGCAGAATGGGGAGACTTTACTTGGCCTGTTTTAGCAACAGAGTTCACACTGATCCTGGTTTTATTAAGTGTTTTACTTGATACTGTCACAAAGGATGGAATGAGCAGATCTTGTAAACATCACAGGAGAAATCGGACAAAACTGTAAGATCCTACCTGCTAATGTTGTCCTCACATGGTTCATATTACTGTATTTGTATTGGAAAGACCACAAAGCAACTCTGACGCGGCCAAGTTAAACTCTACCAGGGCATAACTGTTTGATCTGTGATAGCAAACTAAAATGAAGCCGCTTTGTACCGGGATCTGCAATGTGTCCTTTATGGACACTTTAAAGCCACAAGATATGCCAAAGCGGGAAGTTATCCTCAATGTTGCAATACATCTATTTGAAGTGTGAATGCGTGTCTGTTCACATTCATTCACATTTATTCAGCAATGCCTGGGAGACATATATACATACATACATACATACATATTAGCACTTATATTTCCTGCACTGACTGTAAATGGAGTTGATGCCGGGATGGATATGAAAGTTGTTGCAGATCGATTAGGAAAAACACAACTCCTGCCAAGCATTAAAAGCACAGTAGGATGACAGATAACAATAAAACTAAACTGCAATTTAGTCTCACAGAAGGTGTCTATGGCTTTTTTTTGTTGCTTTTGTCCCAAAGGGTTGATCCTTCTCTGTCATCAGACACATCATATAAGAGAACATGGGTCAGCAGACTGTGCAGCAACTGAAATACATTATTGGCAATATTTATTATTTTTTTTATGACTGGAGTTACCAAATAATCTCTCATTCTGAAATAAAATACCTTAACAGCAAATTATTCAAAGATGTTCCAGCTGCTGCTGAAGTCTTGGTTCATTTGCACTTTGCTTTTTTTTATTTATTTATTTAACCACCTCCCCTCCTTCTCCCTCCTCTGTTTGAAATAAAAACATAGGTGTATCACTTATCAGGGAGTTCTAACATCATTGATCATAATACAATGACAAATCTAGATACCACAAATCAGCATGAACAGATCACATGTTCTGGGAAGTGACTTTCCAGTCAAAATATTCAGGTGACTTATCTGTTTAGTTAGATTAATCACTGAGTCACAACATTACTACTCACTGCACATAACTTGCTTTCAAAAGGACAGTTTCTTTGTGTCAAGAAATAATATTTTATGCCTGGAAAGCACTGATGGTGACACCCTGAGTGGGCCTTCAGAGGATAAAAACAAACCCAAAACATTTTCTTTCTCACTTTGTGTGAACGCAAAGACCTCTCTGTGAGTTCTTATCATGATTCACAGAGAAAGAAAGGTTTCCACGAGGTCTATATGTTAATCATAGTTTGCTCACTGAAAACTGAACGCCTCCCTGACCAAAGCTAATGCCTCTTGTTTTCTCACAGGCTTTCTGTCTTCTTAGATTTAGGTGATGAAGATCATGTGGTCATCATTTGGTTAGTCATACTTTTACATAGCTGGAAGCTCATTGGTTTAGTTCAAAATGTCCATCAGCCACAATGATGGTAACTATTCACATTTACACATGTGTGTGGTACTTACTCACAGTTTTAATGGTTTTATGTAAATAATTAAGTTTTTTTTACTTTTGTTTTTCCCATCCAAAAGGAAAATATCAAAACAAGATTGTCCACCAAGTCACAAGAAATTTAGACAAACAATGCGATGTAAAGTGTCAATAAATGAATAAAATAAATAAATGCAAAGTACTGGGAAGTACATTGTATTCTGCACAATAAACACAGATTATAAATATACAGGAGATTCAATAGAGAGATACATACTTCTTCCTTTTTTGGACAGTTATTTTATAATTTGATGATGCAATATGGTTATCATCATTTTCTATTTTACACATATATATTTTCTGTTTGTGTATGGTTATATTCTTTTGTTTGATAGAAAATAACTAGGAGAAAATAACCATAAGCTGGGAATAACAAGCAAAGCAAACAACACATAACACATATTGCAATAAAAATAACTAACATAATATCAAACCAATACTAGCTACTCTAATGTCTAATCTAATACTAATCTAATACTAGTAAACTTAATAAAGCAGGAAACAAAGTAGAACTAAAAATAACAGAACCAAAAATTGCAACAGAACGTAAAACCCACAAATCACAGCTGGCAACAAATAAGACAGGCACAAGCATGCTATCCAGCAGTTGAATTGGTAACTAATACCTGAATAAATGATTGGTATTGATATGTTTTTTGTTTGTGTGTAATCCTTGAACTTGTCAGCAACATGTCTGACTGGGTTTATCGCTTCTTATGGCGCATATTTACACGTTCTAACTAGAAGCAAGTGTTCCTGTTTAAGTTCAGTTCATTTGTTTCCTGCTTGCTGTTTTGTTATAGGTAGTTACCATGGTGATGCCATGTGGGCGAGGTCACGTAGATGTATTTGGTATAGCCTAACGTTTGACAGTTACAAGGCAGCCAGTCACTGGGGTTTTGACAAAGAGGAGGGCTGGGAGCTGGGATTTTTGTTGACTGCACGCTGGTTTAAGTTTGTTAGTTATGCTACAATAAAAATATGCATTGTGTAATCCTTCATTTCTGCTGTAGGATTAGTTAGGAACCATCATGCTACACTATAAATGTTGTTTCCTTCTAAAATATTATTGAAAAGAGTTGCTTGTATGAAACCTTCGCTGAAATTACAGTGCAATTCTGCAAAAATATAATAATTGAACATTTATAGTTGACATCCTTTATCACGCCAGAATGCATCTGTTTGCATGTCTGCATCCTGAGACAAATATAACAAATAAAACACTGACTGTGAGACCTACAGATGAAAAACTACAAAAGAAAACTAGTTGTTACACAGTCGGAGGGGTACAAAACACCATGTAAACTAGGAATATGTATTACGGACGTCAACCAGCTTTGTAGAAACAAATTTGTACAGCCTGGTTCTGAAAACTGGACTGGGCAGCTGCCTCTGACACAAAACAGAGGTCTGCAATGAAAATATCATTTGTGTGAAAGCTCAGGCAGCAAAAAGGACACAGCATTGCACCAACCTGTAGTCATCTTTCAAGACAACGTATTTTCTACTTTAAAATAAAAAAAGATGATTAAATATTAGAGATAAAAATAACTGGTGCATACTGGCAGCTAGTCCCAGTATAAAATCCTACCAATATGATAACTAAAGATATATGACTATATTTTTTTTATTAAATTCCCCAGTTGAAACAAAAACAACTTATTTTGTTTGAAAAATGCTTTCATCATCTATCTTTTTGTGGTATGTAACCATGATCCCATATTGCTGAGTTTTTTGTTGGTGGAGGAAGAAGTTTAATGGGTTCACCCCCATCAGCCATTTTCCATGCTCTGCTTCCACACACCATGGGGGAGTGTCCATACACTCTTATCGTACCTGCACATCATTTATAGTACACTTGACTTGCACATACTTCTTGCAATTTCTAAGATATAAGACAGGTTGTTCTGTAAGTAGTACTGTATCACTTGGTATTGCGGTATAATGGTGTATATGGTGTATATAATTGCAATTTCTTTATACCATGGTAAATGTAGAAACCTGAAAGTCCTTTGTCAGTAAAAGCAAGGCCCAAATAGAAAAGCATGGAAGTTTCATGTAAGGCTGAATGAATTTCAAAGGACCTTGAATATCAATTACATGAATGTAGCAGATAATATGTGACAAGATGACCTAATGGTTTATAAATAAATGTGGAGAAACTACGGAAAAAAACAAACAAATTATTTGAATCTAAATCCTGTAAAGTTTTCAGGCTATTGCAGTACTGCCATTGTACTAAAAGGAATGTCCTACAAACAGTTAATCCTATGAGGTTATTCATTCTTTACCTTGACATAAAATCCAAAAAGCTACTTGTTCAATTTAAAAGTAACGACTGGAAAGATATTTAATCTTCTCCACCACTGGGAAACTAAGCTAAATGAACACGAGTGTAAAATCTGGTCAACATCTGATCTAGTCAGGAAATACTGATCAAAATATTTATTTCAATATTAATAATATTAATAAAATTAATAATAACAATAACAACAACAACAATAATAATAATTCTGTTATAATTATAATACAATAATAATAATAATAACACTAATATAATAATGATAATATTAATACTCATATTAATCATTATAAAAATAATAATCATAAAAACAATGTAGGCTTTGTTTATTTGTCATAAATATGTAATCACCTTTTTTAGTTACTTAATACTTTAGTAAGTAAAAGGTTGGTGACCTGTTGAAATTATAATTATGTTTAAAGATGACGCAATCCTGTTTTTTAAGCACCTCTCGTCTCATAGTTTCAGCGTCTTTCAAAGTAAATGTGGAAAGGAGTTCTTATCATTATAACAACCATACAGTCAGAAATAAAGACATTAAGAAAACACCCACCATTCATCTTAGACCAACTCCATTTCCAAGTTTAAAGTCTCTACAAGGGAGTATTGTTGAAAGTACCTGACATTTACGATTTTTTTTGCATTTTACTTGAAACAAATGCTCAGTCAGAGAACAAATCAGCTGTTATTCCTGATAAATAGGAAAACATAAGGGAGAGGTCTCATCCCTGAGAGTTCCCATTAGAAATGATCCATTGTTTTCTATAAAGCAGAAAGTTCTGAAACTCTAAAGGAACTGATGTAGGATGTTTATTCTTGGAGGGAAAAACCGCCTTTATAATTTAGATATATAGAATAAAATAGGATTTGACTCTTTTTGTTGGCTTACCTGTGCTTGCAAGGTAAAAAACATAATGCATCACATAAATACTCAGACATCTTGTAAAACACAAAGCAAGACTAATTTATTTTTATAGTACATTTTATGTACGAGATGATTCAAAGCGTTTTACATAAAACCTTTAAAAGCATTACCAATGGTGTAAAAAAAGCATAAAAGGCAGCAGCCGATAGCAAACAGATAGGTAGGCCCGTGGCCTTGTGCATGCTGAGGATGGAAGATTGGATCAAAGTCCAGATTTGATGCAAGTTTAATCTCTGATGGCAGTTTGTTTCATTTGTTTGCAGCAAAACAGCCAAACGCTGCTTCTCCTTGTTTAGTCTGAACTCTGGTCTGGATTAGCTTAAATCATATGAGGTTTTATAAGTCTTTCTGGAGATATTCTGTCCGGTTTCCTCCCACTATTCAAATACACGTAGGAGTTGATATAATTGAACTGTGTGGTTGCCCTTTGATAACCTCTTTGATAAAACATGTTAATCTGTTTGAGCTGTTGAACTCAGGAAATGTAGTCATGGCACAAAGAGAGAAAGGCTGTTTCTGCCAAAGTTATATTGACAGTGCTACACCTGAAACAGCCACTTCTTTCACACTGTCACAGAGTTTCACACATCTTGCCATCTGCTATTACCACCACTGATATAAAATATGTGAATCAATTCAAGTGTCTGTATGCATGCATGTACTCTATACATGTCCACTACAAGCAGTAGTGTTGTTAATGATGATCTTTTAGATTATTCACCTATTAATCTATGAAAATCCTGCAGTTCTGCCAGCTTGCATGAGCCAATGTAGAAAATATGATGTTTATTATTTGGAGTTATCTTTGCAGCATGCACTGATTTGCATGTACTTATATTCAGGAGAAGGAAGTGTAAAAAAGGACAGTCAAGGTAAACAAACTCATAAAACAGAATATAAACATATAAACTATTTGTTTTAAAATGCCACAAAAAAACAACTTCTTGCATATAGTAGTTTAATAGCACAAGATTCCTGTAAATGAATCCTAATAGTTTTCTGTAAAATGCTTTTGTTATTGCTTTGATGGCACCGTGTTTGTTTGTGTCACATGCTCCACGTTTCTTTTAAAGGCAACACCAGAAACATGTGGGAACGTTTGTGACATGACAAAGACACAGTAAAGGATTTAATATCAACACGTTTTCTATTAAGTAAAACCTGCCTTCAAAATGCTTTTATTAACAAGATAAGTTGACTCACAGTTACTTTTGGTCCCGGCTCAAAAGATTATTTGCTGTGGTAAGGCGTGTCCGATACTCTACCAGTACCCATTAGACCATGAAGACAAAAGCATTGATGCAAAATATTACAAATGTTTTATTAAGTCAGTTAAGCTACAATTATAAAAACCTGTACAAGTGTACAAAACGTTTGGAGAGAGAGAGAGAGAGAGAGAGAGAGAGAGAGAGGGTGGGGGGGTGTCCAAAGCGATAGCATGCAAAAAAACACATAAAAGCAGACACACTGGTTCTTGCAGCTAAAGGATAATCCATAATTCTCCATGTTGTTATATAATGAAAAGACGTTCCTATAACTTGTCCTAACCTGTCTGACCAGATACTACCCTGTCGGCATAATGTGTGTGTGTGTGAGAGAGAGAGACGTGTATGTGTGTGAGCACATCCACAAAAGTTATAAAAGTCTGTGTGTAGGTGGACAACTGCTGCCCCTCTCATTACCCTCTCCCCCCTTCTTACTTCCTATGATAAAAGATTATCCCATTATATGATGAGGGCCTCTCTCATGCTTAAATCCCCCTGCTGCAGCCTAAATATCCCCTAACACCTACACACAGCCTCTGAACATATGGCTCAGACACACACACACATATGTTGTGTAGAGAAGATCACACATCCTCTACCTCTAAGCCCCCTCTTACCTTCTTTTTCTCATTCTTTCCTTCTTTGGCAGCTGTGCATCATTTGAACTATTTCCTATAAAACCTGGTATTCATAACTGATGCTCCTGATTCCACCCTGGAGTCACTAACATCACAATGGTTTAATCTGTATGTTCTGACCCTGTTCTGTTGTTTAAATGTGACCTGAGTGGGAGAAAAGAGCACACACACACATATACACACACAAAACAGACATTAGATGCTCTACAGCTGGGAGCTATTGTTTCAACAAGGAAACTTCTATTAAGATGAACTTGCAAAAAGATGTGGTGAGTCAGAAGGGAGCAAGCAGGAAATATGACAGCTAAGTGTGAGATCCCCTCACACACACTCATGCCACCTGACTGGAAAACGACTACATGCAGCCAGAGTTTCTCAACACCTTTGTGCAAAGAAGAATGTCATTAGAAAGGCCTAATTGGTCTGTGTCAAAAGTCCACAGGCAGCCTTATCTTTTCAGGCCTCTTTCTTTAGGCTCTATGACCTTGTTGGTGATATCATATTTCATGTCAAAATAAGTGGTTGACATTTTTTCAAACAATTCCCCTCCAGCTAAATGTTGCGACAGTGCCACAGCCAGAGTGTAAAAAACAACAAACAAAAAACACACAAAGTCTGTAGTTAATCATTCTACATGATCTAGGATCAGCTCTTCTACTTTTACAAATAAATATTTAACCCCCCCCCCACAAAAAAAGAAAGAAAGAAAAAGAAACAAAGGATGAATAACACGATGCTTCTGCTTAATAATACATCTATTTACAGGGGATGCTTTGTGACATGACACAAACCTCTGGAGGCATGATATCAAAAGAAAACCATAAATAAGTTCATTACACCACTGATTCCAACATAATGACATACAGTAAAGGTGTGAGTGTGTGTGAGTGTGATTAAAAGAGTGTGGGTTGAGAATGTCATAACCCTGCACACATAGGACGGGTGGAGACTCCAGACATTGTGGAGACAGAGGTTATAAACTTGGCAAAGTGTTTTCTCAGAAACTCTATTGTGAGTCCACTTTTATATTTCAGATGACTAATGTTTTATTATATGCCGTTGGTATTTAACTATTGAATCTACTATTGACTCATTTGATTTGGTTGTATCGTTGCAAATCAAGACGTTGAACTCTGGGAATGTGTCTATTTACAATTTATATGAACTGGAAACAATAAGGACACTACCAGGACCAACATGGTTTTTTTTACAGGGATTAAAACGAAAACACCACGTCAATTGTAAATATCACAGAATCTTGTGGCAAGGATGTGGAGAGACAGATTAGGAACATTCACCACTGGATCATTTTCCTGGTTTGATACACTCCGTCCGAGTGTTTGAGAGCTGCGTGTGCAAAGGCTCATGGGAAATCTTTCCAAGTTAATAAAACTACATAAAAGTGAGGAAAATATTGACTTAATAAAAAAAATGCTGCACAAATGTGAAATACACCAAGGATTAAACTTTTAATTGATAAAGTTGATATGAATAGAAATCCAATGAGTGAGCTGTTTTTTCCCATAAACCTTAGATAAATAGCTATAGACAGTTATCATTAAGCTCTGAAATGTCTTTTCAACAAGATCTGTAGGTTTCTAAACATAAAAATATTTACCAGCAGGCCAAGAGCAAGTGCTGACGGGCCAGTTTTCATCCACTGGCCCCACTTTGGGCACCCCTGCTACAGACACTTAATAGATAAACAATACAGCAGGTGAGAAGAAGTTATTTTTAATGTCAGACATTTTGAATTCTAACAGCAGGGAAAGCTTAATTATATCTATGAAAACTGCACTGCAAGCCTGCACTTGTTCATGATTGTTAGTTGCAGGAATCCACAAAAAACAAAAGAAAAATGCAACCGTCAATAAAATATCCATTTGCCCCCCACTATTTCAAGTCAATATTTATTACCAATCAAGGTCACAATATAGCAATAAATTGCCAGGCGTGTAATGTTCACTGGTTCTGTTGCAGGGAACACACATCACCATACCAATGAATTTAAAGAGCATGTAATAGTACAACTGAATTGTCCTTTCCCAGTAAATTATTAACTACTTTTCTTTGTGGTGCACAGCAATATCTTGTCACATAAACTAAAAACAAAGCACTTTAAGGTGCATCTTGAAATTTTTTATGCTAAATTGTTTGGTTCTTTTTAGTATAAATGTATTTTCTGAGAGAAAAGGGTAACTTATGAATAAAAATAAAATGTTTTGGGAGAAAAATGGCAATTGGGAAACACTCGTGATACTCGTGAAAATGACTTTTCTATGTGGAGTTTGTATTTTATTAACAGCTTTTGTGATCCAGGTCCTCAGGACCCAGTGCCCTGCATGTTTTAGACATGTTCCTACTCCAGCACACCTGATTCAGATTAATTAACTGGTTCCCATTACTGAAAAGCAGGTTTACCAGATGGCCTGAAAGGCACTAGAAGAGGGTTTCTCCAGTGCTGCACACCTGCATGTGTTTAAAGTTTCCCATCTGCAACACACCTGACACACAACTAATTTAAACAGGACTAATGGAGAGTATGCTGATTGACCCTTTGCTAAGCCCCGCCCCCAATGGTTACTGTTATTGCAATATGAAATACCAGGGCTGTTTGGAATAATTTTGTAGCTTGTTAATAATACTACAATGGATGTATTACTAGGAGCACACCATGTACTGTCAGTCCTATCAGAAAATTGGAGTTTGCAACAATGAAAGGTTAAACCAATCAGGGTCAAGTTATATTGTCAGGTTCACAAGCTTTCAGTTGGTTAGCTCAAGCTGCACAATCTGACTAGTTAGTGCTCCTGTGATGGTAATTTGGTCGTCTGGTCTGGTCGCATATTCCAGTGGAGTGCAGGCACAGTTTGAAGTTTGACAAAGTTTTTACCCAGTGTGCAATGCATCCTAAGACAGGGGAAGGGAACCGTGGTGCTTAAGGGCCATAATATTGAAGTTTATCCATGTATCTCTGGTCCAACATACCTGATTTAAATCAAATGGATCCAACATCTTATCAAGATCGGCACAGTGACTCATTCATTTGAATGTGGTTTGTTGGAACAATAAAAACTTTCAGGATGAGGGCCAAGGTTCCCCAGCTCTGCTCTTGGACCACAATCCCTTGCTTCCAGATAAGTTCTTCCCTCATGATCAGGACCAGACATGGATGTTAACCTTGTCCTGCTCCTGGACCATATTTGTTCTGTTCTTTTGCTCATCAAAACTTTTCAAACAGGAGCTAGAGCTCACAAGTGCTGCGCAGTTATGTGGTAGTTATTGCTGCTGCTTCACAGGAAGAAGGGTTGGAGGTGTTGCGTTCACAGGTAGGCTAATAAATGATCAGGTAAAGATTTTGAAACATGGAAGCAAATCTAATCTAAGAAACAGCTTGCACACAAGTTCATCCATCCATCCATCCATCCATCCATCCATCCATCCATCCATCCATC
>JBAMIG010000017.1:16350637-16364038 GCA_037177335.1 Kiunga ballochi | reverse complement strand
TCACGCTCCATTCCCCCCCCACTCGTGAACAGAACCCAGAGATACTTAAACTCCTCCACTTGGGGAAGGATCCTATCCCCCACTCTTAGAGGGCACTGCACCCTTTTCTGGTTGAGAACCATGGTTTCAGATTTTATCACAAGTTTTTAGGTCATTATTTTAATTTAATTACTCATTTACTTATTAAATGCTTTCTAAATCATTTAATTTACTGTGAAGTAAATGCTTTTTTATTTATATGGTTTTGATTACTGTTGTTCATTTAGGCTACTATAAAAACTCACATCAAAGCTCCCATGTTTTTCATTTTTAAATGAATACTTTGATTAATAATACATCAAGCTACATGCCAGTATTAGTAATTGCTCCACCCTTAAGTGATACTTACAGGTTAAAGCACTCATAGTTATGATTCAGCATTAGGAAAGCAGTAGATTACACAGCACGAGGAAATTCAAATTGTGTCTGTATGAAGACATAGGTAAAAATAACAGAATATAAACAGAAATATAAAAATTATCAAACAGAAATAAGTCATATACCATGTTTGTTTCCGTGTAACCTTGGATTGGCTGTATTTGAACACTAAATTTCCCTCCGGGATGAATATTTTTCATTTAATTTTCATTTCAATAAGAATACAAAAAGATTGTTGAATTAAGTGTTGAAATAGATATTTATGGGGTAGATAATTACTATCACATAAAGACGTTTTCTCATGATTGTCATTTTTAGATACTTTCTAATATTTTTGTCTCATATTTAGTACAAAATTATGTTTATAAAGGGTATTTACATTGTTTCCCAAATTTTTCCTTTAGATCTTGACTCAACCTCATATTCACTTCATCTTGATTTTAAATCAAGGTTGTTCTATGATTTCATATCTTTCTCTTTTTGATTTAGTTCCTGTTACAAGAACAAAACAAACGCAGCAAAACGAATAATGTCACAAACTTACCCTGAAAATCCTTCTGTGCAACGGATGGTATTCATGAGATATTCATCATGAGTTTTGACCAAATACTTTCAATTTATTTCAAGAACTTTACATAATTATTGAGTTGTTTCGACTAAATAATGACTAACACTATTTAAGAGGTTGGATTTTCTTGGGATATTTTAATGTTTTAATTTAGCTAAATAACTGAACCCAAATCTTTTTTTCCCCTTTTTGGTCATAGAGATATATTTTGCTGTCAAATGAGGAAAAGAATGACAGAAAATAATCCCTGTTGGTCGATCTGGTGGCATATAATACGTATGAGGATGAGAAAACGTTCTAAATACACCACATTTAATCCTGCAAACACTGATTTTCTGAAATCAAAGGTTTTTATATACTTTCGCATGTGTGAAATCAAGAATGTAAGACTTAAAAATGTGAACAGTTCTCACCATACCATTTATTTTCCCCTCTACTTTCCTGTCAAAGGAGAATGAGATGATAAAAGCCAACTTTTGCATATTTACACATACAGTAAAAAGCTTGTTGTAACAGGTTTGGGTGGTACCTCTGACACTTTCTCTAAAGTGTGACCCTCCATCTGTCTGCACCCTCCACCAATTACTCTTCCCTTCTTTATCAGCCTCTGGGAGCTGTTGGTGGTTATGTGAACTCCAGTGACAGGTTGCCTCCCAGCGAAAGCCTCTATTGATGTTTCAATTGTGTAACTTCTCCACAAGCTCCTTAGTTCTGTATAATCATTATGATTCTTGCTTTCAGGCATGTGAGACAGCCAGGGCTGCTTCTCCATCACTTGCTGCACACATGCACTTACGCTTCACCCCACACAGTCGGAGACCGGAATAATATTTTCCTTTAAAGCTTCTTGATCTTTGCAGATGGGAAAACATGGCATTATTTTTGCCAAATCGATTCTTCCTGGAAGTTTGGTTACTTCCAGTTTTAGGGGGACAGCCAGATGGTCTGGTATAGAGGATGTTATCAATAAGAAGCAAGAATAATTTCGTTGCAGAGCCTCATATTGGTGCTTAGAACAGTTATAATGCATCTTCAATAATTATCAAACAACTAAAGGAGATTGTGTTTTACTGACCTCTGCTGGACTAGTTTTGTATTACATCCTCATCCATTAGTACCTTATGGCTTTGGTTTTTATTAACAAGTGTTAGGAAGCCCTGTTTTTTGTGCTTTTGTATAAATAATACAAGATTAACTGTTTAAATATAAACAATTGTCAGTAAAGTAACTAAGTCCTCTTATTTTTGACACTTCATTATTGGTCATAATACATATTTGATGGTGGTTTAAGCTTTTTTCTTGTTTGGCTGTATGGTTTTGGTAAAATCTAAATTTCAGGTGCTTTGTTTGTGGATTTGCTTTTATATAGCAAACATATCATGTGCCTTCTGGCTGATGTGGGGGAGATATTTTACTGACATCTAGAGAAGAAGAAAGTACACACACATGCTTTCATTCATGTCTCACCACTCTGTCATTGTCAGTCAATTCAGTGTTTAATATAGGAAGCTTTGCTGCCAGAAATTCATGACAGCAACGTTCTCTGAGTAATTTATGAGGAAATTTCAGAAGAAAGCGAAAACAGACTTCACTTAAAAGCTGTCATTTGGATGGGTTTAACAACACAAAACAGAAGTGATGGATTTCTCTGTCAAACCGTTTAAATAGTTTTCATGAGATGCTAAAAATCAAAAGCTAAAACGAAGTGAACGCCATCAAAATTTCCCCCAAATTTTGTGATGTGTTAACAGTTACTTAAAATATCAACTATGTGATGGAAGCAATGTGCTGTAAAAAAACATTTAGGAACTGAGAAAAAAACAGAATTCTTCTTTAGAAGTATCTGATGGGAATATTTAAGGTCTTTCCTGAAAAAGACAAAATATGAAAATGAGTGTGTTACTCTAAACTGATGCTGCTTTAATAGAGCTGCAAGTTTGCAACTCCACATGCCCTAATGCACCCCATGCCATCAGAGCTGCAGGTTTTTACTGAACATCGATAATAAGCCAAACAAAATACTGTTGTCCATGATCTGGTAGAGATTATATTTAGATTTTTTGACACAAAAATTCACTTAATCTGGTAACAACCCAGCTTTCCACTGTATCTCAGTCTACTGTTAAACCTCTTTTTCCAGCCATTTCGGATTTTTCTTGTCTCAGCTTGTTTAAGATGTGTTGATCACATCAAATTTAAAATGAGTGAATAAAAAACAGTTAAATATCTTGTCTTTACTACAAGTGTTATGTTTTCAAGAATTTACTTGCCATGAAATGTTTTTTTTTATGATTTTTGTGATGAATCCAGGCTCCGTGGGTATTTTATGGGCATCTGTAAAACGGTGAAAACCTCCAAACTTTCTCTTTTTCCAGTTGAAGTTTAGCAAATTAAGTTCATGAAGTAATTCTCCCAACAGGGCAGGTTTTCCTAATTAGCAACATTTATTGGACTGTTTTGGAAAAATTTTGAAAATTGTACAAAGCTTTTATTGGAGGTGAATAAAAGCTAATATGGATCGTGGTGATTTGCTTGTTTAAAGTAATGTCTATTTTTGAAGTTTAAAGGAAAATATACAGAGGAAGTAACTCAGTTTGTATACATAGTGAGAGAAGCTGGGTCAGAGGGCGCCTTGATCCAATCGTGCGATCCCAGCAATTAGCAGGCGAGAGGCAAGGTACACCATGGAGAGGTCAACAGTCCATCACAATGCCAACAGGAAGAGAAGAAAAACCATAAAAATTCCTCGATAGAGGCTTGAAAAAAAAAAAAAATAAAATAAAATAATATATATATATATATATATATATATATATATATATATATAATTAAAAAATACATTATTTATAATAATTTAAATAATTGGAAGATCTATGACATCCTCAAAAGAACCTCAAAATACACACCATAAATAATTGAGGAATTTTCTTGTGATTTCCATTCATTTGCATTTCAAACTACAAAACAAAAACCATTTCAAACTCTACAATGGGACACCAACAAGTGCTAAATTTTAATGATTTCACATATATACAACAACCTTGTTCAATTAGTCACCACACACAATATTTGGTCCAATATCTCAACAGACATTAACATTTCATGCACATACACCAACCTTTCTGTGAAGCGAGATAAGACTGAAGCCCACAGTTATTTCACACTCCGATGCCACCATTGCTCTTCAGAATAATAAATGGTGCCACTATTTGATGCCTGACTTATTTTTTATCTGGTAACATTCAATGGCATTGCTAGTTTTATAACTCTCATTGACGAATGCTCAACTCCTAAAACAAGAGCAAATATATTTGAACTTTCTGTACATGGTGTGACAGCACCTGATAAGTATAAATAATATATTACATGTGATGTTTATTAACCCATTTGTAGTACATCAGATGTATGTGAAGCCCTGAGGTCAAACATTTTAACTCATCCAAAGCTAGTTACTGACATTGAAAAGACAACGGTCTCACTCATGAGGACATATTTGTTTAACAGAGACGCCACGATGACACACAGATCACACCTAAAACATGGATAAGATAATTTTCACAACTTCACAACTACATTTTGAGTCTGATTGGCATCACTTCATATTTAGCAGACACATCTAGATCAAAGTGAATCATCGCTCTTGCATCTTGTTCAATCCCATAAAAAAATCTGCATAAATGGAGTTTATACTGTCACTATTAACTCCAGGTAATCCAACCCAATAAATATTCACTCTCTGGTGTACACTTTGCATCAAACCTTTGATTTGTATCTGGCAGTGGGTTATTAAACTTTCTGACTTTTACACAGTAATCTACCCATGCACACAAAAATAAAACACCAGTTGGATTGTGTACAAGTACTTCTATCAAGGCCTTTTTGGGTTTACTCCAAGTATAATGTTGCTCAGTGCAGCAATGGAAAGAGGAAATAGCGTAAAACATTCCAAGTGTTTAAATATTCTTCGCGGCAGAAGTGACGCGTCATTTCTCAGATCTATTGCTGAAAACATGCAAGACGAGATTTTTACGTATTCTTAAAGAAAAACAAGAAAAGAAAAAAAAAGCCTGTTCAGTCCAAGTCATTCACATAAACTCAGTTTCAGGAAATCCGTTGCACTGAATCACAGCAAAGACAAGAATAACAGGGAAAAAAGGCACCGACGAATTCAGTTTGATGAATAAGAGAGGGGCTGCACTGAAAGAGATTTGGGTCTAAGCATGATGTAATCCTCCTTTAGATCAACCTGAGAATTTACAAAGCCTCATGATCTGCATGGGCTCCAAAACAACACATCAGCTTAATCAGCTAAATAGTAAATGCATTAAAAGGAGGATTATGTGAAACACGAGAAATAGTAGGAATAAAAACGGTGAACATTAAAATAGCACTGCTTCAGTTGTTTCTCTGCAACAGGGGCGATCGGTTTTCACTGATGGCTAAAAAACATCAGACGGATCCTTTTTTCCTGCCTCGTATATTCACATATATCATTTGTTGCCAAGCAACCACTGCTTTGCAGAGTCTCTGTTGACTGTTTTATTTGTTCTGAGCAGAAGCTGTACAGAAAAACTCTGTGGAAGTCTCACCTTGGTCAGCGACGTGCATCCGTTACAGGATCCATACGCAGTCTGCTGCTACCATAAAGACTGATTTTTACGTGCAGATGCATCTTAGAGGGAAAAATGATTGCTTTAAGATACTCTTCAAAGTTAAATGTACTTCATCAATTTGTGATGCAGAGCTAGATTTGTTTTTCCCTCCCTCTGGTGGAGTCTGTCTCCTTCTCAAACCCTCCTCCAGTGCTGCTTTATGATGACATCTGCAGCCTTTCCTCAAACTGCAACACGCCTTGCCTCAAACATGAGTACATTTTAAGCCAATTGAGGTGAGTCTAAGTGGACAAGTTGCTTCTTCTGACTGGAACATTTTGCATTCTTGCTTGTATAAATAATATATGACATGTATTAATAAAATTGTATTAGGTAAATAAACTCCTGAATGTGTTTTTATTGCTGTCTGCAATAATTTCTGTCTGATTCCAGGGAAAATTTGGATGAGAGTTGGTGTAATAATATAAAACAAAGGGGTCAAGTTAGGCTACGGGTTTGACTTTATCTGAAATATTTGAATTGTTCAAGTATTTTTTCCTTCATTTCAAAATTATGCATTAATATTTTTAAAGTTAAAGCAGGTAAAAACAAAACACAGCTGTGTGAAAATGTATCCTGTTATGTATGGAAATAAGAAAATGCATCTGCAGAGACATTAAATGTAGTCTTGTGTGTTTCAGTACAATGTGATACGGAAGGTGTGTAATCAGAGATGCATCACAAAAACAGATAACCTAAAGCTTAAACTTCCCAAACATTTTTCAAAAACATACTCTTAAGTTATTTGGAGTCCTTAGATTTTCCCTCTGAGTAAATGTGAATGGTTGTTTCTTCATTATAGACGGAAGCCATCCAAGGTGAACCATGCTTCTTGTCTCACCACATCTGGGATAAGCACCAACCACCCTTTGACCCTCCAGGGAAATAATGGATAAGCAGAAAAATCTGATCCAATGTACACCTTCCTTAATGACTTTTATACTAGTATTAGAAATATACTTGATGGAAAAAGTCTATTAAATAAACCCTTAAAAGGCTTCATAATCCAACAATTTGAAGAATCTTTAAGCTTCTCGCCTTTGATAATAATCTAATATTGTATTAAAATAATGAGCTGACAAACATGTCATGACGCGCAGTGCCTCCTTAGATAAACGGCGTTAGCAGGAAGTGCATAGGGAATAAACATGACAACGTTTAGTGGTTCACACACACACATACACACAAGGAACAACAGCAACAACATTGCTTTGGATTAGTGAAATTATGAGAAAAAAATCACAATCTTTAGTCTCGGTAACATAGTGATTATGACC
The DNA here is from genome assembly GCA_037177335.1 of Kiunga ballochi. NCBI lineage: Eukaryota > Metazoa > Chordata > Actinopteri > Atheriniformes > Pseudomugilidae > Kiunga > Kiunga ballochi. The sequence continues at coordinate 16,357,124 of JBAMIG010000017.1, read as the reverse complement.
ATATATTCTCTGTGATTTGTAAACAAAACACACCGGACCTCTAAATCTACTGTGTAAATCCTTTCCGTTTTGGTTTTAATCTCTTATCTTATCTCTTACTTTCACATATATTATCCATCTAATTTATCTATTTATATTTACAGATCTGATCTATAAGAGCAGTGCGTATCGTTGTATTTCTAGTCCAAACTAAAAGGATTATCCGATGAACGTGTTGCTAACTTTACAACTTTCAAAGTGCACGGCTGTGATGGGCGGGGGGCAAAAGTGCATGATTTATGCCAGAAAAATCACTTAAATGCTGTCATATTATTGTAATAGGATTTCACATATCAAACCATCCCAGTAGAGCGAACACATGGCACAACTTTTCACACGTATGATTCCAGCATGACAACTGCATATCATGTTCAGCAAAACAAAGGAGCCCTTCCTAAAGCCACAGACAGCAGTGTGTGACGCAGTTACGGGTTGTAAAAGGACATCATTTTCTAGATGTCACCAACACACAGGAATATTCCTATGAAACACTCATTTTTATACAGATTCGTTTTGTTGTTTCACATTAGTGTTCAAGTAGGTCTCAAAGCCTTTAATCCATTTCCAACCTGCTCCTTTAGTAAATCTTACTACATGTTGACTGCCTGAACTGCTCCCTACCAGCCTTTACTGTATTTGTTGCTTAGCAACACTAGAGTTGGGATATGCTCCTTTCTGCATACAAAAATGTAGTTAATTGAAACTAAACAGGAAAAACAGGTGAGTTTAAGTAGATTGCATTTATTTGTTGTTTGAGTCAGGAAGCTGTAATTGGTGACACACTGCACTGTGTGGCTTTAAACCAACTCATTAGTCTTCTAGCAAAAACTACGCTGCAACACGACACATTTGGATCACAGGTGCCATACATTTACATCCTCACAAACAAATGGCAGTTCAACAGGCTAAAACACACACACACACACATATTCAAGGTAGAAATCCTTTTCACACCAAACAAAAACACCACAATCCAGATTCTTGAGGCATGCAGAGTGTCCCATTCTCTATGATTTTGTAGCAGGGTCACAGGAGCTCTTGCAGAGTGTAACACTGAGCTACATGTTGCCTTTCCATCTTTGCAGACATCATGTTAAAGCTCACCTGAACAAATTCCACTCTTTGCTTTGAGTTAAAGCTTGAAGCATCATTAGGAGTGAAATCCTCCTGGTTTTGACATGGTCAAACATCTCCTGCTAGCAGTTGAGGAAGGTGAAACGCCTCATGGCTCATAATTACTGTGTAGTGCTTAGTTGTGTTGGTGAATATTTACAGGACCACCAGAGAGAGAGAGATAAGAGGAAAATAAAAACCTACAGGAGGCGAGACATGGGCTTGGCACTGCTTCAGTGTTATCACATAGACACAGATTCTAGGAGTCTGTACAACCCAGTGCAAATGCATGTGTGGGGATTGTGTTTGTGTGTTTTTGCTTCCTCCTCCTCCTCCTCCTCACTGTGTGAGGGAGCAGTCGTCCAGATCAAGCAGCTCTCTGACCAGTCTCTCGCCAAACTGCGCTCGGCTGTAGCGTTTCACCGTGTAGGCGTCGGACATCTTGTAGAGGATGTATGCGTTGTTAATGGCAATGCTGATGCTCAACCAGAACACCTGCTGCCAGGTCTTGTTGGGTTTATGGAAGATAAAGTACCTGTGTGAGAAAATTAACTGTTTATTCCAAAGTTTCTGCTCAAGGATGGAATTAAAACTAAAGTTTCCATCAAAGAAACTGAGATGTGGAAAGGAGGAGACCAAAACAAGTCTAGTACTTGAGTAGTTGAGTAGTAATACTAGCATATTGGATAAAATAGAGGCTGATTGGTGGTAAATTAAATGATGTGCAATGTTCAGATTAGTTCTGAATCAGCAAATGAGATCTCCTGTAAGCTCGTTTGGATTTCTCTGCAGAATCCTAAAAAGCTTTGAATCAGAAAAGTCACACATAATCCACTATTTTGTTTACATTTTTCCCCCCAAACCAAAAAAAACATAACAAAAAAATAAAAAAGCAGTTTGCAGTTTTCATCTAGTTTGGATCGTGACATTATATATTTTCTTCCAGATTCCAGAGCTGGTTGGTCCATGTGGGAGCAAAAACTATGAGTGTGTTTGATCTGAAACACACACTTCCTGTTTGAACTATTCATGTTTCCAGCACATTTTTTTTGTTGTCTAGAAGTGAATGCGGCTTTGTCAAGTGTTGCACATACTTGCTGAACTTGTCGTCATATTTGCAGATGTAGCTCAGGTGTGCAGCAAATGCCTCAACAGCCAAAGGACACGGGATCTCGCCACTTTTCCTCTTAATGATTAATCCTGCCAAAAACGCACAGATGCACCATCATTATTACATTATTATGAGACGCATCATAAAATACATACTGAGGTGTATCACCAGGATTACGGCTGGAAAAAGGATTTCTGGTCTATAAAGTTTAAATTATAATAAAGTTCAAAAGTAATTTGGACAGTTCTACTGTATTTTCACACAGAAGTTAATGTGTTTTAGTGTAAAACTTAAAAACAGAACGAGTTTCAGATTTTTATGAGACTTTTTTTGCATGGAAGCCAGTCGGGTCGTTGGCTGTTTTCCTGTCTCAGCTCCATGTTCTGGAAAGGCTTTAAGCTGTATAATGAAAAAAGTGACACTGATGCTACTTTGTATGTTATAAACAGATTTAAAAAACACATCTGCACACTGTTAAGAGTTACAGGATGAAAAAAGAAAATCAATACTGGGTGATGGTGCAACTGATCTGGGACCTCTCCCCCACACGCACACACACTGCAGCTAACAAGGTTTAAGATCTAACAAAGCTGTTTCTTCGAGAGTGGATTATGTTGCTATTGTGATCCTGTCCCCTCCTGAAAATGGATTATCATGGATTAGAAGTTTGCATTGATTTTCCCTGACAGGAATGCCAATTTCTCCGGATTTGCATATAGTAATGCTGTTTAGAATCATGTAGCGATTTTGCTAACGTTACCCTTTCACGTACCTTGCTTTGTTGGTGGATAAGCGTTGGTGAGGAATCTAAAATGTCCCTTGTTGTACCAGCTGATCAGGGACAGGCTGCCTTTCATCATTACACGGGACTGACCACGCTGCGCCGGCGTGGAGCCGCAAACTAACATGTTTTGGGGTAATCCTGTACAGTCGCTCTTCCTGGTGCTCAGCAAACCACAGCAAAATATATCTGGAGAAGGAAAATTTAGACATGTTCTTATTTGTTTGGAACATTTAATTATACCTGCAAAGGCAAAGGAGTACAAAAACTGTTAAACCAAGTTTGAATAACTTCAGTGGGAAAATGACCAGTTTAATGGAAGATAATTATTCTGGTTTTCATGCTGGCAACAACCTGTTTGGACAAAAATCAACACAAATGTTTAAACTGTTGCACAGCTGGAAAATCTTTTCATAGCCAGATGAGCAGAAACTAAGCAATAATGTGGCTCAGTGCAGCTGCAATGCTAATGCTTGCAATTAGAAAATGATTTCCATCTATGTAGCGCCTGTGTGTACAGCAGAATAATGCAAGGCAATTAACTCTACTAATTAATCATGCAAGATAAAATTGAAAGAAAAATTGCTGTCGCATAGTTTTTCTTTGGGTCGTCTCAGCTAATTAGAATAACAAAGTATAGATTGCATCTCTTTTATATTGTCCTTTTTCTTTCATTGGCCTGGTGTCGCTCTCCCTGGTCCTATTTAGTTACGTTATTTTGATTTGTAAAGTGATCCGACAACGATAACATTTTAAAAACAACAGGAAAATAGATAAAAGCCAGGGGGCGACGTGGTGAGTGTTATTCTGTGCTTCATTGCAGAATGTGAGAGAAAAACCAGAGAAAACACGAGATGGGGCAAGACCCTTTTCGTATTCTAAGGATATCCCGATAGACGGATCAGCGGTTGCAGTGTTTGTGCACCTTGTTTGCTGAATTCAGTGAAGAGATTGAGGCTGGTGATTGAAGGCCCGGTGAAGATGATGGTGTTCTTCCCAGAGATGTTCTGACACAGCTGCTTGGCCACGAGGCTGTGGAGCTGAGGTTTATTCTTCAAGGTGGCCAGACCATCTGTTCCCTGTCCTTCCTTCAGATGGACAGAGATCTACAGAAGATGGGTACTGCATGAGCAAATATCACTACAGTTCTCTTACAAATCCCATTACCATGTTTAGTGGTAGGAAATTCTGCAGCCACCACCTTGCAGTGAATTCCCGATTTTATAGTAATATGTAAACTAGAGGGGGAAATAACTGGTGTTTACATAAAGGATGTTTCTAACGCAGCTTTTCAATGATCATTGGGACCTTTGTGATTCTGCAGCTACACTGTTTTCCTGTTAAGATTAAACAAGGCGAGGGGATCAGGATGCAACAGATTTCCATCATAACTGCACTGCTTTTCGGCTCCATGGTAACAGTTTGCAGTAATTAAGTTGTACACGAGAGCAGATTTTAAACATATCCAGAGTGAGCATGAGCAAGCATGGTGGTTTTGTCTTCGTTTGTCTGTGTTGGGTTTTAATGGAGAGGTGATTTATCCAGGGTGGGCCTGTGTGGGAGGCTACAACTCCTCTCAAGCTTAAATAGGATGAAGCAAATATATAAAATAAAAGCATGAGAAAGGACCTTTGTGTGAGTGTCTATCATTTTTATGCTAAGAGCAACATTAGTGTTTATATGGTGTCGCAAGGGTCACATCTATGATTGATACACAGGAAACAAGCAACAACAAAAAAAACCAAACCCAGAAAATTTTTTATTTAGCCTTTGATTGAATTAAAAAAGCATTTATGATCCCTGCTGACCATTATTTAGAGTCACATTTTCTATTATATATCTCATAAAGAGTTACAAGTTTCATAATGACAATGTTATAATACATTAATAACTATCATCACAACTATTTGGTAAAAAAAAACTGATTCTTGTTAATATTGTACAGAAGAAAAAAAATAATTTCCACTTTTTCTCCTGCATTTTTCTTTGAAGGAATTCAAAACCATGGACAGCACCTCTTGAGACATAATTGTATGTATACACGTGCTGTTGTCTTATTTGTGTGTGTGTTTTCTGTTTTATATATGTGGGTTTAATAGGTTCACTGGCATCTTTACTGTAAAAGCATTTTTTTGTATGAATGCAGTTTTATAGATGAAGATTGATTGATTAAAACAGTTAAACCACTGACCGTTAGGCACAACGATCCTATTTTTAGTTGAGACAATGACTTGTCATATATTGTCATATAGTAATATTACTAAACAGAGTGCATCCATTCACCCTACCCTGCAGAACTGAATGTATGGAATCACAGCAGTGACAAAAGTTGATGTGTGCCCGCTGTGAGTTGCAGGAAGCAGGCTGAGATTATCAATGAGAGAATAAATGCTGATGCTTTCAGTTTTTTTAATAATCTCTTTTTTAAAAGGAGATTTTTTGTGGTCAATAATTCAGGAAAGATAACACGTACTGTACAAATAAAGTCACAGTGTAAGTTTTTTTTTATGTACTGTATTGCTTTTACACAATAATGAACAAATAAAATGTTCATAAAATTTTTCCCAATTAAAACAACATTTAGAAGAAAAATTAATCTACATTAATACATTTTTTCTTGATGCTGATGCATGAAAGTGACTCAAAAAACAACATACTCAACAAAATGTACCAATAACTTTATAAACAACATGTTGCTTTTCAGTTATAATTTTCTGCAAAGTATTCAAACCTGCAAGGAGTATTTCACCCACCTTTATTTTAAATACTCATTACAAATGACCTGATAAATCTGTGCAGTTTGTTTGGCTGGGGCGAGTTGTGCTCCATTACACGAGTCTCAAATGAAACGCTTGGCGCTTGACTTCTAAAGAAAACCATTATCAAATATTAATAAGCAAAAATAAACAAGCAGCAAGTAAGTTGATCAGCCAGAATCTTCTTTAGACCTGCAGTTATTATTCTAAGTGGGCAACTTCCGCTTCCGCTATTGTGTGTGTTTGTGTGTGTGTTTGTGTATCCTTGTGTGGTGCTCTAGCTAATGGGTTTCCATTGATTTGCTCCACTTATTCATTTTATTTCTTTGATTCTTCTTTCTCGCAGTCCCTTGACACAACTCATTTAGACAGAGATGATCTCAGTGTACCAGCGTAAAACAGAGCAGTAATATATCTCACTGACAAACGGTGGCAGCCTCTGTGAATGCTAAGGCTTATTTGGTAAATGGATGAGATAATAGAAAGTGGCTTTAAATGACTTTCTTTGATGCTTTTTCCATGTACCTCGTTCTTTTTTCTAGATAACAACTAGCTTTATTGGTCATTGAGTCAGCCTCCCAGCACAACAAAATTTAGTCAGAATATATGGGATTGTAAGAAAAATCGTAAATTAATGAAATGTTTTAATAAAAAACAACTAATTAACATTCTGTTCACTGTTAGTCT
>JBAMIG010000017.1:16313375-16329127 GCA_037177335.1 Kiunga ballochi | reverse complement strand
TTCTATCATGTGCTTGTTATTACTATGTTTATGATCATATCAGTAAGAACAAGTACTTAAGACAAAAAACTTTTTTTTTTTTTTTAAATCTTTGGAATTTAAAAAATAACTTAAACACAATAGTTGTATAGATAGATGATCTTAATAAATAATTTCCCTTTCATTCTCATCTTTCAGGTGTGTGTTCTGAGGCTTATTCAGGTGGTGCGGTCAGTGGAAAAGATTGAGAAGATCCTCCACTCACAGAACTCCAAGGAATCCAGCTCTCTGGAAATCAGCAGGTGGGAAACTGATAAGCTAAATTAATTTATAGTATCAGTAAGTGAACATTTTCGGAGTTATTTCTTATTTTTTGATCACAACAAATGTCATTGTGGAAATTTTAGGCTTTGCATTTTGGCAAAAAGGGTTGACTTTTGTCCTTTTTCCATATATATGTGAGACTGACCCTCATTATCTATGTTCAGTCCTTTGTTAGCAGGTCAAATTCTGGAGAGAATTGCTACCGAGTTTAACCAGCTGCAGTTTCATGCAGTGCAAAGCAAAGGCATGCCATTGTTGGACAAAGTTAGACCAGTAAGTGTTGATAGGTCAGTCACAACCAGCTGAGAAATAAAGTCACTTAGTCTATCAAATAAATGAATACCCACTTTTCTCTTAATCCATCAAAAAAGATGCCAGTAAGATGAACACATTATCCTTCTGATGCAAATGTAATATATATATTTTTTAACTTATTTACAACCTTCTGATAATCTTCTCAGACTGAAGAAAGCATCCTTCTAAGACACTTTTATGTGCTCTGACAGCGTATTGCAGGGATAACCTCTATGCTGCAGCAGTCTCTGGAGGGCCTGTTGATTGAAGGCTTACAAACGTCCAATGTGGACATGGTGCGTCACTGCTTGAGGACATATGCCACCATAGACAAGACTCGCGATGCTGAGGCTTTAGTGGGACAGGTTCTAGTCAAACCATACATGGATCAGGTAAGCATGGCAAATAATTTTGAGGTGTATTTATTATTTTGTTGATAAAATGTGTGATTACATCATATGAAAATTGGTTGGTTTATATATTAGGGGGACTAAATAGTGAGGTGCTTGTGCTAATAACAAAATCATTGGTTAATGATTGATATGGAAAGAGATTATGCTATGTAAACAGTTTATTTCTGTATGCATACATAATATTCTGCATATAAAAGTGATAAGAAGCAACTTTGTTTTTTCATTTTAGGTAATAATTGAAGAAGTAGTGAAGTCCAGTCCAAGTGGTCTCCAGCTGATGTACTCCAGACTGTTAGACTTTGTTCCTCACCACTGCAGACTTCTCAGAGAGGTGACTGGAGGAGCCATATCCAGGTATTAATCTTAAATTGAGAATGCATATTAATTCATATAATTTGTTATTTTAGTTTGAATTCTTCTCGTTCTGTTATGTTCACACGGGTCACACGAGTTTCATGTCATAAACCTGATTAAATGAGTTAAACTATTATTTATATTCAGTCACCAACTGCTGCTACTAAAATCTGACAGCAACACACATTTTATAACAAGGTACGGTAAGCTGTATTAAGTGTTCCTTTTCTTCTCAGTGACAAAGCGGACACAGTGCCAGGTTACGATTTCTTGGTAAATTCAGTCTGGCCGGAGATGATCAGAGGAGTAGAGGAAAGGTTGGCCTACATCTTCAACCCTGGAAATCCAGAAATATTTTATGAGGTAGAGCTGCAAAATAGTTTTTTTGTGGTAAACATTTACTCTGCACGCATTAAGGATCATGTGTCTGGCTAGAAAAGTAACAGTTTGTATGTTTTTTATAAGAAAAACATCTTTATTGTCCTCCAGCGTTACAGCGTGAGTATGGAGTTTGTGCAGCGGTTTGAACGACAGTGCAGCTCGCAGGCCAGCGTGAAGAGGCTGAGAGTTCATCCCTCTTATACCGGCTTTCACAACAAATGGAATCTGCCTGTTTATTTTCAGCTACGGTGAATATTACCTGGATCTCTTTGCCTGTTTTGTTCTGCAGAGAAAAATATGTTGTTTAAATACTACACTGTACTCACCCAAAGTATTCAAATCAAATCAAACTTTATTTATACAGCACTTTTTATGCAATAGCAACAAAAAGTGATTTACATAATAAAAGTTATTTACAATAAAACATATATGCACCAAGTTATTACATTAAAAACAACCCCCACCACCACACACATAGATATCTTTATCTGAAGCTACTCTCTCTTAACCAAAATGTAGAAATGAATTGATAGAATTAATCATCTGGTTTTACACTAGTGTGAGGAAACAACATCATGGGGATCCATTCACACCAGGAGCTAAACAGAGCATCACTGCAGGCACTAGGGGGTCCACACTATAACTATGAGGTACCCGCAGCTGCCCACGGCAACAATTCATGCCGACCGGGCTGAGAAAGCTCCTGATGTTGAGGTTCCCCATGAGTAAGACACTGTAGTTAAGAGGTATTAAAATGCTATAGTAACAACAGTTCTGTAAAAACAAGAACAGAAGGTAAAAGGACAAGTATAAGAAAAGCATGAAGTAAATTATGAAGATGAAATATAAGGAAGTAAAACTGAACAGAAACAGAAAAAAAAATTAATATAAAATACATTTTGTTTTAAAAAGGAATCAGTTAAAAGCTAAGCTAAAAATGTGGGCCTTAAGCCTGAGGGATGGGAGGCTGTTCCAGTCGAGGGCCGTAATAATGGAATGAAACCTCATCGTATGTTTTAGTTCTCACTTTAGGAACAACTTAGAGGCTGGCACCAGAGGACCTCATGGTTCATAATATAACATAAGGTCAGATAAATATGAAGGCCCAAAACCATTAAGGTACTTATAAACAACTAATCATACGGAGAGCCAATGCTGCGATTTTAAAACAGGTGTAATGTGTTCCTGCCCTCTGGTCCTCATCAGGACTCGTGCTGCCGGGTTCAGAAGTAACTGTAAGCCTGATGTAGACTTCTTAGAAAGAGAGCAGGGCATTAAAATAATCTAATCTACTAGAGAGAAAAGCATGCATCAGCACCTCCGTACTGGCAAGAGAGAGAAATGTGTACTCTGGTGATGTTTTTAAATGATAAAATCCTGTTTTTGTGACATTTTTGATGTGATGAATAAATTCTAAAAGTGGGTGAAAGGATCCTGCCCCAAGTGGAGGAGTTTAACTATCTCAAGGGGGGGTCGACAAGCGGATCGGTGCTGTGTCTGAGAGGACTAATAAGTCCAAAATCAAGTAAAATAACTCAAAAATTCCCCCAGAGATGTTTAATGTTTTCTAAGCTACAATGTTGTTTAGTTTAGAAAGTAGCATCAGTGGACATGAAGTATTTCATACAAATATTTGAGTAAATGTTTGATGAATATAACAAGATGTTGATGTCAGCACAATTTCTGCACGGTGTGTGATTTGTAGCATTGATTGGTTTTGCTTTCAGGGTTCAGGATACAATTTTTAGATTAAAATAGCAGCCTGTCAGCTTTTCAGTAGATAAAGACAAGTTTGCGGGAACTCTGTAATTGAACAAAGCAGTTTTACGGGAACAGGGAAATTTTGCTGATGACTGTGATTTTCAAACAGGGTGACGACTTTTAAATGATGAATGTGTGTAAGCCTAATACTAAACATGAACATGATCCACCTTCACAGAACGGCCATTGATCTGTGTGAAGAATTACAAAAGTTTTCTGGTGCTTGTCAACCCCTACCACAAATACGCTGTAAAGTACACAACGTGCACATTCACAATAGCATGTGAAAGCAGGTCCTGCATTCCCATTCTGCAGTGCAAATCTAAGCAGTTCAGTTTCTTCAGGATGTGGAAAATTTCCAGTGCACATGTTGTTGGCTGTATTTGTGTTGGAGCTGATGTAAGAAGCACGGCGATAACGCGTTGTCCCGTCACTTGTTTACATGCTTCCTCTTGTTTTTCAGCTACAAGGAAATAGCTGGGCGCCTGGAGAATGCTGTAAATGATGGATTAGAAGCAGCTCAAGGTGGAACTTTATTCTTGCTTACTTGTGTTTACCAAAGACTTTGTCTACATCATGTTTATGTTCTTGTTTACTTCCAGCTGGAAGTGCGTATCACCTGCAGGTATCAGAGGTGTTGTGGTCCTGTTTAGTGAGGTGTTGGTCAGATAAGGTTTATCTGTCACCTCTGGCCCATCGCTTCTGGAAGCTGACGCTGCAGCTGTACTCACGATATGCCAAGTTTCTTGATGAGGTAAAATAAAGCTAGAAATGACAGGAATAAACCCATAAAGTGATATTATTGTCATACATGGTGATACATTGATTCATGCTTGTGTGATCCTGTCCAGCACAGCGCGGTGAGTAGCTAGTTGTTGTGACTTCCACCTTGTTTCATCGTGATAGGTGTTGACGAGGACTCCAGCGCCTGAGCTTTCCAAGGAGCCAGTCAGGCCGCTACCGAGCTCGGCTTCCTCCACATCCAGCCGAGCGTCACTGGATGAAGGTGGCAGTGAGAGTGGAAGTCCTGCCTCTTTATCAACCATCCAGCTGGTTTACATTGCTGCAGACATCCAGAAGCTACAGGAGCAGGTTCATTCAGCTAAACCTCAGCCTACTTGCATATGTTGCAATATAAGCCTCCCTTTTTGATAAACTTCCAATTTTCCACTAGTTTATCTGGTTATCTAGGCATCTGTCTGGGTATCAATCAACTTCTAGTTCATTGTTTTAGCTTTAGTTTACTGTTTCTGAACAAGACTTTGTATTTCTCCTAGATCCCAGAGTTATCAGAGATGGTCAGGCAGCGATTAGACATCATTGGGTTTAAAAACCTTGCTGCTGTGGAAGGTAGGTTGTCTATACAGTAACTAGTTTAGCTTTTCTCTTCTTTACGGTGGATTTTTTAATCTAATTCTGCATATTAATGATGCAGCTGTTTGTACAGCCTTTGCTATAGCTATTCCTTTAGAAACGCATTGCATTGTAGTCATGAATTCTCTTCCCTTTCATTAGAAGCATTAAATGTTGTAATGAAATTTTAATATGGTACCGTCAATCCCTCTCTTTTCTTTCAGATGCCCTGGCAGACTCTAAGGCTTGTCTGTCGAGAAGCATTCCCTCTCTGAACACAAAGATGACTCAGCATCTAACTGAACGCTGCTGCCGTTTCCTGAAAAGTGCCTCTGAGGTTCCACGACTCTACCGCCGGACTAATAAAGTCAGTGGCTGTTTCTCCTGTTTTTCATCATCTAATACACTCTCTTATGTCTCGGAGGAACCATTGAGAGAAATACTTATTTTATTTAGACACCACAGCTATTTAAAATTATGTTTTGATGGAATTACAGTTATAAAGGTCAGATTTTTGTCTTTTATACACAGTAGTTGGTTACATCTTGATTGACAGGTGGTCCTTATTAAAGTATGAATGCGTCTGACTAATGTTTGTCTGTATCAAGTGGGTAATTATATATTACTCCTAACAAGCAAGCTAGTAATGAACTGAAGTTTATTAGCAATACAAAGTCTTTTTGAGTACTATATAATAATTTCATCATTACGGTCACCTCTGAGTAAAATGAACCAAAAACTATTATGCAATGGTCACTGTTACCGCTTATGTGCCTTTAACAGCAACTAAATCATAATAAAAACAATAATAAATTATAATAGTTTGGTTGTTGATCTTTGTTTTGCTCTTGTTTTAACATTTGACTTTCTCCCTGAAGGATCTGCCTGTGCGTGCATCAGCATACATGGATAACGCGTTACGGCCGTTACATCAGCTGCTGACTGACTCCACGGGGCTGGTCGCTCCCCACACAGCGCAAGAATGGCTGAGAGTTGCACTGTCTGAATGCACACAGAGGTATGTTTAAAATGCACCCCCCATAGATCCTGATACAGAACCAGCAAGTTACTCAAAACCAGATGTTTCAATGAAAAGGAGTTCTTTTGTTTTTCTTAAGGATAGTCTAAATCTGCCCTGCTAATATTAGCCACTGCTGTTTTCTGCTTTGCTTTTAGGTACTATGAGACCATCTCAGAAGTGCTGAGCTCAGTGAGAAAGATGGAGGAAAGTTTGAAGCGTTTAAAGCAAGCCAGAAAAGGTGCTTCCACAAATCCCACAGCAGGAACAAACGGCGGACTCACGGATGACGGCAAGATTCGTCTTCAGCTTGCACTGGATGTGGAGTACTTGGGAGAACAGGCAGGTGTCATTTAGTTACTGAAACAAATGTCTTAATAAGCCAGCTAAAATAAGAACATAATTAACTAGTGTTACTGAAGTAGCAAACATTTTGTCTTCACTGCTGTCATCATTTTCTTCTGTTTTAGATCCAGAAAATGGGTCTTCAACCAAACGACATCTCCATGTTCTCCACCTTGATGGAGCTCGTGAAGGAGGCCCGGGAGCTAGCTGAACAAAGCCAGTAAAAAAACTGAACCCACAGTGGCTTAAGTGCACTATCTTCGAGGCTTTTGTCTTGATATTATCTGGAGACCTACACACACAAATACTTAAAACAGACAAGAGCAATCTGTCGTTGGCAATATGGATACAAGGGACTGCAAGGTGCTGTTGTTACGACACTACTGCAAGCTGAATGTACTGTTCTGTACAAACGTGTACTGATTAAATGTTGGGGTCAAATGTTTCACAGCAGCAGCCTCATCTTATTTGTTAAAGGGAGATTGTCAGCTGGAGAATATTAGTCTTAACTTCTACTGCTAAATATTATCTGAAATTTTATATGTAACATATATAAGTTCCAATCAAAGTTGTACAAAAAGGCTTGTTTAATATAATTTAAGAGAATAAACTGAAAGACTTTGGGTACTTTATTTAATAAGTGTGTATTCAGTATGTCTCCCCCCTCCTTTAGTATTTAGAAGCATTATTATTATTCAGCTAGATTTAGTTTTTAATAGTTGTGCAGAAGTAGGTTTTATGTCATTTATTTAATTTCTCACAAACCAAAGATGCTATTTAAACAGGTTGATGCAGCCCAATCACATGCTATGATAACCACCTTGTTCTGAGATGATCATCTGTTTATTTTATTTTTAAAAAATACTATTTACGTTCTTGTAAGATTCTGTCAGCACTAAGTCTTGCAAATAATTTTCTATATACATCGGTGTAACTTACATTAGCACTAAAAAATTTGCAATTAAGTATGTAGAAAAATCCTAAAAGTGTGTAATAATTTTGGAATAAACACACGTTAAAGGTAAAACCAGAAAACTATACTAAACCGTTCATTCAGTTCTTCCGTTTTAAGTGTAGAGAAATACAATTAATCCAGGTTATAATGAAATTGAGAACATGACAGTGTATCAAGCACGGCTTGCTTGAAAAGAGCAGATTATGTTTTGTGTTATCTTTTTACTAAAATAAATGTGAGTTAATACAAATTATATTAACTCACTTTAGTGTTAAACCTTTTTAATGTATTGTGCAAAGTGTGTGAAAGATTGCAAAGTAAGGCATCATGCCCTCATCTTCCTCTACAGAGTTTGATAGATGAGACTTTGAAATATGTGGGAAATCCAAAGTACCAAATTAATGATAAAATAAATTAGTTTCTCATATTGTTCACCAGCATGATGATCTATCATTTGCTTATTCACGCTTCTTGATGTCAGACTATTCAGGTCTAATTTGAACCAGTTCAATTGTGTTGAGCTCAAAGTCCAAATGAAAGAAGGAGCATTTGAAATGAAATATTTTCTTTATTTCAACAATCAAAAATCACAACAAACAAAAATAGACTCACACTATACAAGAAGTTTGTCATTTGAGTGTACAGAATTTTACCTTGTAAGCTTCAGATAATAAAAACTAGATTTTTATTAAAGGCAACTGAAAAAAATCAGCTGAAAGTAACATGTTTTAATAAATACTGACACGGACTCCTGTCTCAGCTTGTTAGGAGAATAATTATAAAAGCATTAGTGGTGAAAACAGCCAGATTCTTTGTTTCTATGGAGAAAGTCAGTTGTAGTTGATATGATACAATACAATGAAATAAGCCTGACATTTTTCTTTATATTAAAAGTGATCCACCATTAAAGAGTAGGATTGGTGATCTTTCCCAGGATGAGGATGGAGTTATAATATCCTTCAACGACAGAGAAGAAGAACGGTCTGTTGAATGATAGCTTCAGAGGGACGCCGGCTTCTTGCTTCCTGTCCTGAGGTTCTGCTCCTTCCTCTGACATCTCAAACAGCACCTTGTTGACAGCCTGAGAGGAGATGGAGAAAACAATCCCACAAATACTCAGAGAGTGGCTTTTATATAACAACAAGCTGAATGTTCATCCTTTTAACCTTATTTATAGTGAAAGGTTTGATGTTGCTGAGGTGGCTGAACTCAGACCGGGAACCCAACAGCTCCGTCTCGATAACTGGATTCATGTTTGCCAGCAAATCCCGCAGGTCAGTCTCAGTTGACATGGAAAACTTTGGTAGTGACAGCTCTAACAGACTGAAAACAAGGACATTTAGTTGTTTGGTTGTTTTTTTAAACATAAAAATGAATGTTTTCCTTTACCTAAATAGGATTATATTTTATGATTAATAATTTTATGATACACAGTAATTTTGTCTTACTTGGAGCTAATAAAATGGTACAAAAGACTTCCAGTTTATCATCATATAATTGAGATATCCTACGTTGAATAGTAGAAAACCCACCCCTCTTGAAGGTTTTGACGCCAGCTTGACATGACATCAGTGAGCAGCTTTGACTCAATGTCCCGGAGACTGACGCCTTCATGAGGCAGGACCAGCAACATGTGGGAGCGTTTGCTCAGAGACAGCTTCACAACAGTGCACCTCCTCATCTTCAGACAACCAAAGCAAGAGCATCACAGCTCTGTCAGTTCCTCTTAATTTAAACTGCTTGTTTTATTGATGATTTATTACAGTGAACACAAATGAGCCCACAAATCGTGCATTTAGATTTACCTTATCATTTAGGTAATGGTAAGGACCTGTGCTGGTCATGAAGGGAGTCATTACTGTTGTTGTTTCGTCCACGTGAAACTCCTGCAAGGAGGTCCTCTCAGGTTGAAAGGCTGTTTTCCAGTTACCTAAACAGACATGACCACATTATTAGAGAGTGTCAGTGAGATTCAATTCAATTAAATTCATTTCATGAGTTTTATTTTGAATATGCAATTAGAAATTAATATATATAAATTGGTAGGCGTAAATAAATAGAAATTAACAAATAGAACTAACAACAACAAAACAATAACCAAACATTATAATTACATATATGAAAAGGAGTGGGGGGGGAGTACAGACTTATATTACCCCACCCCTTCCTAACAAATCATCATTACTTAGATATTTAGCTTCCTGTCACAATAGTAATATATTAAATATCATTTTCCTATATAATAGTAATATTCTATAAAACATAAAAAATCTGAAATGGATTAACAAACACCTTAATACATTCCACCACAACAACCAGTGATAATCAGACACACTCTTCCTTTGCATATTTAGCAAAAATCGTTTCTTTATACTGTTTTTTAAACTGGTTTATGTTTATACAATCCCTCAGTGCCCCCCTCAGGCTTTCCTTGTTGTGCGTACCTTAAGTGCTCTAAAGTTAGAATTACTGGTATTGTTATTTGTAGGGTTTTAGATGGTTGTGTTAGCTTTTAGGACACTTCATAGTCGATTGACAGTGTACTTGATGAGCCTTTTTTAGATGGCCTTCAGAAGGGAATCGGCAACTCTGGTCTTTAAGGGCTGCAGTTCTGCAAGTGTTAGGAACGTCCCTGCAGCAACACACCTAACTCAAATCAATGTATAATTAGCAGAGTGTGATCCCAAGCTCTGTACAAGTCTGCTAATTAAGTCTGATGTGTTGTAACAGGAAAATTACTAACATTTGCAGTACTACGTCTCTTCAGGACTGAAGTTTCCCACCCCTGTCCTGCAGTATTATTGTAAAATCTTGAGAATCTTTTCACATCTGTACTTCTAAAGGTAGGTATTACGTAATCCAAAGCCAAAAGGGACAAACCTTGGAAGGTGAAAGAGGACATGAACAGAAGGTCGCTGCTTGGTTTCAGATCTTTGAAGACATTTTTCACCTTCCCATTTGAAGTCTTCTCCACAAAGGAGTTCACAAGAGTCTCTGCTTCCTGGGGTTCAGAGAAGTCCACACCTCGGATGAACGACAAGTCTGAGAAGTCTTGTGTGCCTTGAATAAAGTCCCGGGACAGCTGAGCATCCTTGCGGGTGAAGGCCCAGACCTGTGTGGTGATTTTGTCTTTAGGGCCACCATTCCCTGGAGAGTTAATGCCCTGCATAGTACTGAGAACCTTGTGTCCGTCCACAAAGGACACACAGTCTTCTCTGTCTGTGTCTCGGTTCAGGCCAAGAAGAAGCTGGAAGAAGGAAATGAATCACAAATTTGTAAAATGAAGGGGGAAAAAATAAAGAGAGCTATTTTATAATGTAATGGCAAATCAAGACCGGGCACCTGGAACGAGTTTGCTGTCTTCTTGGAGGCCCCCAGGTAGAGGGTGGCAAGTGACCCGTAAATGTTGATAGGAGAGAGGAGGATGTTGCTGCTGTTCTTCCTGCTGAAAGCATCATAAATCCTCAAGCCCAGGAAGTTCATCAGTTTTGCCAGAACTGCTTTTCTCTCTGTGGAGTTCTCCCTTTGAGCGTCCATATTTGACGCGTCCCTGCTATCTGGTGTCAACACTTCATTATCAAGTGGATTCACAAAAAGTGTCTCCATAGGTTTAACAGTCTGGTCCTGCAGAGTCTCACAGCTGATGTTCTCACCAGCAAAAAGGTAGAAAGGGTGAACGTAGACCCGGTTGGCTTGGCTTCCTGAGAGGCAGCAGCACAGCAGGAGGACTAGAAAAGGCGATTGTAGAGGCTGCATCTTACCTTTTGGTTGTTTGTTGAGAAGATTTTCTGTGGTGGATCAGAGGACACAGATACATCTTTTTCAGATTAACTAGTGTATTAACTTATCAACTATCTCTTGTTTATCAAATAGCTTTGGGTTTAAAGTTATCTATTAACTTTGCAGAAATATAACCTTTGCTTTTGTCACAAATCTGGCTAAATCTAGCTTTTGGGTCTCTGACCGCATTGACTGACAGGAGCATCGATCATAGAGCTGCACGTCGGTCAATTATTGTTTTCTTTGTGCAGAGATATTGTAATTTTGTCTGCATCGAATGACTACATCCAACTGTTTTATCTGGATGCTGTTTACCCAGATCTCGTTTCTTAAAGCTGCATAGAAATGTATTTTTAACATGCATGAGATTTTAATTATGTGTGCAGATCAGTTAAAAGGACATTTTCGGTTTTGTAGTCAGGTTATCTTTAACATTTTAAAATATTCAGTGCTTTGTTTATGCAAACAGCATTTTGACTTGACTTGAACATGGAGACATGTGGACTGATGGACCCCTGGAGGTTGTGAGCAAACATTAGATTTTCCTGTATTTGGACATGCACCACAAAACATGGCCTGTGTTCCTAATCAATGAGACAGTTGCACTCATGTTCTTAAACACAATGAAAGCACATGTAAAACAGAAGAATGCTAGGTTCATAATTATCAATTATCTCCATAATTCTCAGATTTTTTAAATAAGTACATGATCTAGTTCATAATGTAGATGTGGTTGTTTTAAAATTATGAGTTTTTTTGGCAACAAACCTGCTAAATAAACTTCTATTTCGTGAAACATTAAATAATTTTTTTAGTTAAGAAGAATCAAATTATATTTTTCTACTTGGAATATGAATAAAACACACTATCATCTGAGGTAAAGTCAGTATTTGCTCTTACCTTGTGTGTGTGCAGCTGCTGAGTGAGGTTCAGAGTGAAGTCCTGAATCTCTGTCCTCGTACTTAAACCCATTTGGTCAGCAGCAGTTTTTGTTACAGATTAACCAAACAAGTATTGATTCAGGGGCTCTGTTGTCATGACGCACAGCCCACTTTGTACCCACAAGTTACAGCTATTGATCAATTGGTTTGAGAAAGCAAGGAAAGAGGGTCGAAAAAGCTCAACTTTCGCAAAGGTGGAACAGAAACAACTTTTCACACTGACTAATACAGATGTCACCATATTGCACAGATGTTTGTGTATGGGGATGGAGTAATGACATGTCTTGCTTAATCTATTGGTCAAATATTTCAAGTAAACACATAAACACAACATCAGTTCAAGGAGAATCAGTTACCGGAAAACTATACATGTACAATATTATAATTTGTTTAAATTTTATTTATAAATGGGAATCTATTGAAACACAGTTATTAGGAGCTTTGCAAGGATATAACAGCTAATTAAAACAAATATGATTAGAAATGTTAAAGGAAGAATGAAAGGGTCTAGTTGCATCGTGGCACTGTTCTATAAAGGAGCAAAAAGAGAGAGCGTAATAGATTAATGTTAATAGCTAATAGATTCATAATAAACAGTTTCTAAATGACGACATACGGTGCATCAAAAGTACAATAATATAAAGTAATGTTTCATCATCTATATGTGTAAACTTGTTTTCATGAACAGGTCTGCCTCTCTGTTATTTTGTGTGGGAGAGCTGCACACAGTCATTATTTGCTGTCAGTTGATATTTAACTTTCTGACAGATAACCATCATAACGGAAATAAATGGACATATATGTCTAACTCTCACGGACCCTGAGTGTCCGGCTGTACTCACGTACGGAAACGTCAGAGTAGCTGCAGATTCATATCCTGATTCTCTTACAACTCGATTCAGTAGCATAAAACCCAACCTATTCTGGGAAAAAAGCAACTGTTTTTCACATATTTACATAGTTTTATTTATTAACCAATATAAATGTGGTTCAGTAACTTTGGCTACATGCTAATTTTTTATGCGATGATCTTCAATGACAGCTGAGAAAACAGGACAGGATAATCTACATCTTCTCACAACTGTAATCCTGTTTAGGGTTTAACAGTGGTTTTATCTTTTACAAACATTGTTACTGTAGTATTATTTATAACTGGAGGAGAACAGTCAACAAAGTAAAAGTAATGCTGTTTTTTTTCAACCTTATTGTGCACAGGCGATCATGATCGGATCATCAGAGTTTTTTCCTGCTGATCTGATTATGAAAAGGTGTTCAGGGCTCCACTCGATCCCATAAAAAATTCAGATTGAAGCAGATGGATCAGCCGAAGTGTTTACATGACACATTTTTATTCTGACTGGACTTTTGGTGGGATCAAAAGTCCTCCATGTAAACACAGCTATTGACCCGGTGGTTTATTTCCATGCTGCTTATCTTTGTTTAACAGCAGCACTGTTTAACTTTTTATAAAATAATCCTTCATATTGCCCACACTCCAAATAAAAATGCCTACAGTAGGCAAAGGAAATAACTAGCAGCTTTTTTTTTTAAATTAGTGGTTGCCATGGTGACTCTATTAGGACTTTGAATGTGGTTCCTCTATGTAATTGATATCTAATGCTAGTTAAACCAACTCAATGCAGCTGAACAACATCTAAATAATCAAACTAAACCAAAGCATCAGAATAATTTGTAAATATTCACTGCAGGTCAAAACAATGACATAGTCTGAAAAATTTATTAACATAAAAATTTCCACTAAATTCTGTTCAAATTTAAATGTATTTGCAGAAAAATGAAGTGTATGTATGATAAATTTGATTACTTAATCACCAGGATTTATAACTTATATATAGGTACATTTATTATCACAGTGTTAATGCAGAAATTTTCATGCCAGCTCTAATTTATCACTTTCTATTTCAAATATTTGCTCAGCTGTAGCTTCCCAAAGCCATCATAAAATTAAGCAAATGCAAATACCTTAAAACATATCCTGAGCTGAATAATCCCAGTTTATTATAGTTAACCAAGTGTCCATTTTCCCTGCACAACGATGACTCGGTAATTTCATTTTGAGGTTTTGTGATAAAAAAAAACTTTATGGGTTCTTTATGGGTCAACCAATGGGTATATAAGCTGCATGTCGAGCAGGTTGGAAGACAAACGGATTCATCATGTGGTCCCTTTTTTTTCTTGCCAGTGTGCTCTCCACATATGGAGTAGAAGGTGCTGTTATTTTATATCTTTTTATCATTATTAAAAATAAAAGATTAACTTAACTAGTTCAACATTTACTACTTCTGTTTTTGTCTTGTTGCTGTGTATCAGGCTGGACAACATGGGGAGTGGAAACAATGACATCAAATTCTTCAGGTACCACTTAAATCAGATATATTTATGTATTTTTATAATGTTGGTTTGCCCACCAGCTTCAGTTTAGAGGTTTTTTTTTAAGATTGTTGTTTGATTTTTTTCTGACTGTTTTGCTTCAGGTGCAGCTTGTGGTGGGACCATGTTTGGCAGCAGTGGGACTTTTTACAGCCCTAACTATCCAAATAACTACTCAGACAATGCCAACTGTACATGGTACATTAGACCTGGTCGCCAAGTTGTTCGACTTGAGTTCAGTTATGTGAGGTGGGTGTTTTTAAATGTGGGATGTATGTGTGCGTGTGTGTTTGAGAACACTTTACACAAAACAACATTTTCTTTCTGTCTGTTGCAGGATTGAATGCAATTACGATGACATTTACATCTATGATGGTTATCATACTGGAGCACGGCTTCTAGGAACATACTGTCAAACAAAACACACCATCTTCTACTCAACTGGTTCCTACTTAACAGTGAAGTTCAGAAGCGATCAATCGGTGAACTACAAAGGATTCCATGCCAACTACAAAGTAATGTGTAGGTTATTCAGATGATCATAAACCATGAGCAGCGGATGGGTTTTGAATATGCCTGAAATGTTCTGGCAAAAAACAAACTTTATCCTGTTAATTTTAACAATAGCACCTGTTCTGTATTCTTTCAGCACAAGGTTCTTGTGCCTTCAACTGCGGATACCAAGTGGGAAACTGCTCCTGTTCTAATTCCTGTACATACATGGGGAACTGTTGTATAGACTATGAAGGTAGGCAGTCTTAGATATCAACATGACATTTACTTATTATTTACGAACAATTTAGAAGAAATTTTGAAGGACTTTACTCAAAAGAGTTTCAGAAAACATTTTACTTTACGTTACGGAAATAAAAGCGCAAAACCAACTAAATGAAAAACAAATATTAGAGTAGTAACTGTTGTATAGGATTTCTTCACTTTTAATGCTTATGCAACAACTGTTCAGTATCACTGCAAGTGAACTTCTCAGCAAGATGAGAAAAAGAAACAAAATAAAAATACTCCCTAATGCACGCTTCCTCTTTCATTTTTGTTGAACAGTTTATTGCTCAGCAGCTACCCCCCACCCGATGACCACAGGTATGAAGCCTTCAGGCTGCATCAAATTATTCTTTGAATTTAAATAATATTATTATTCAAATCCATTTGAGAAAATCTGACATTAATCTGTCTCCCTCACCCTCAGATCAGCCATCATGTCGTTATAACTGTGGTTATCACATGGGAAGCTGCTCCTGCTCCAGCTCCTGTCGATACAATGGAAACTGTTGTCATGACTACTACTGTAAATATTATGTCATACAACACCCTACAGATTGTGATCAATTTAAATATGTGCTGTACATTGTGGACAATAAATGATGATATTTTCTCTTCTCTTCTCTTCTCTTCTCTTCTCTTCTCTTCTCTTCTCTTCTCTTCTCTTCTCTTCTCTTCTCTTCTCT
>JBAMIG010000017.1:16303170-16313275 GCA_037177335.1 Kiunga ballochi | reverse complement strand
TCTCTTCTCTTCTCTTCTCTTCTCTTCTCTTCTCTTCTCTTCTCTTCTCTTCTCTTCTCTTCTCTTCTCTTCTCTTGTCTTGTCTTCTCTTCTCAAATATTCTATTCTACCTGCAATAATAATTCAGATTTCTTTATAAATCTGATGAAACAAAAGTAGCCTAAAATATAGTTACAAACAGCAAGAGTTTTTTTTGAGACATAATGTGTAAAAAAAATCTGCATATTATGTCTTTTTTTTAGCTTACTGTGGGTCTACCACTGAGACGCCAACAACAGGTATAAAACTTTCAGAAAACTTCTTGATTACATGTGAAAATCAGAGTATTATTTACTTTACCAGCAGGAAATTTTTGCTATCTCAATGTCTCCTAGATCAGCCATCATGTCGTTATAACTGTGGTTATCACATGGGAAGCTGCTCCTGCTCCAGCTCCTGTCAATACAATGGAAACTGTTGTCATGACTACTACTGTAAGTATCACATCACCTTCCAACGCCTTACTCATTATGATCAGTTTCAGTATCTCTAAAGCATTTTCCTCATTCAAACAGCATACTGTGCAGCAACAACACCCTCAGGTAAGATTCTCATTGTGCAAAATTAACTCTAATGTTATTCCTAGCAGTGACCTTTTATCTTTCATCAGTAGGGTCATGTGGAGGTTCTCTGTTTGGTTCTGGCACCTTTTCCAGTCCAAACCATCCCTCTTACTACCCTGACAACGCCTATTGTGTCTGGCACCTCAGAGCTGCATATGACCAAAGAATATTTCTGGCATTCACATACGTGGAGTGAGTAACAAGAATTAGTGAAAATGAGCAGAATTATGACCAAAAAGGAAATGTGCTAAAAACAATAAGTGATGAACTCGAGCATCCTCATCTTATGGAACCAAATATTTACCAAAAATCAAATGGGGTTTGGAAAATTTTACTCATTCCTGTTACTTTGAATAAAAGCTTTAATAACAGTTTGTGTTTTTATAAACTGTTTCACAGACTGGAGAACTGCTGCAGCTGTGACTACATTTCAGTCTACGACGGGTCATCTGTGCACTCAGGGTTATTGGGAAAAGTGTGCAACAATAACAGCAACAGCCTGAATACATTTTACTCTTCATCCAACTACATGACTGTGGTTTTCCGGAGTGATGGTTCTTTGGTCGGCCGAGGATTCAATGCAGAGTTTATGAGCTCTCTAAAACCCACCTCAGGTACGTTCAGTCAGAGTATCCCTCAAAGGGCCTGTTGGCCTCTCTTTTTCACCCCAACCAGTTGAGCCTGATGAGAAGAGCGTTCTGCTCAACGGATGTTTCAAGAACAAGCTTTAACTAAGCACGTCCGTAAGAACAATAATACTTTATTTTGTTTTTGTGGCTTTGTGAGCAAGAAAAAAGTTCTCACTTCTGGCAGAATATGCAACATCCTTGATACAGCATCCATCTTGCATCCCACCTGTATTATGAGTCCTCTCCACCCAGCAAAACGCAGTCTAATTGTGACTTGTTATGTCCTTATTCCTATCTTTTCTTTTTTTTCTCGGATGAGATCTTCTTCCATTATTTTGCTTATTCAGTCATGGTACATATACAAAACTGCTGTTGTATTTAAATCCGTTTGGAAACCTGTGAAGTAAGAGTTGGCTGCAAATGACAATGTTGTATGGTGCCGTTCCCCAGCCTTGAGCGTTTCTGGGTGGCGATAGCAGCAGAAATGTGCATCATAAATGCCACTAAGCAAAGTTCCATAATGTGTCTTCATTGTGGTCTGAGTTGTCTTACACTTCCGGACCAAAAAATGGTATTTTAACCTCCATATTTTGCACAATTTCCTTTTCATTACATTTGATCAGTTGAAAGAGGTGTAAAAATCTGCACCAGTCCTCATGGCAAGAAATTGACTTGTTTAAACAAAGTGACAAATATTCAGCTCAATGGGCCATGAGAGGAGGAAAGTCTGACAACACAAAAATGTGATGTTATTTTTTAATACAAATCATAAATTTCTGTTAAAGGGTTTGTTTACTGAGTGAACCTGTGTCCCAGGATTGGCTAAACAAGCAGACCGACAAACATTACTGGGGCCTCACACTATAGAGGCTTTTAAAAATAAAAATAAAAAACACTAAGCATCTTTTGCTATTGTCTACTTTCGTTGTTTTTGTATGTTTAAAGCTTGTATCAATCCCATCTCTATTAGGTCGAGTGGACTGCTCTTCAAACAACATGAACATTGTGATTGAGAGAACTTATCTGAACTCTCTGGGCTATGATGGCCACGGTTTGTTCCTGGATGATCCATACTGCAGACCCCAGGTATCCAGTAACCAGGTGGTTTTCAGCTTCCCCCTTAATACCTGTGGCAACATTAGAAAGGTAGACAACACAATCACTTTCTGGAAGACCATTTTAATATTAAAAACTTCAGTAATTATTAATTTTATAAAGATGAAACTATTTGTGTTACTTTCTTCTACATTGAACAGCTTGATAATGGCAGAATTACATACAGCAACAATGTCCGTGCCTACCCCTCCAACAATGGAGAGATCACACGGCAATCTCACCTCAAGATGAATGTGGCTTGTCTCATGGAGCAGGACTCGGTATCCCAGATCATGTTTGTTATTCATCACAATTCGAACAGCAGCATCACTGGTTCAGGCAGATACAACACCAGCATGGCCTTCTTCACATCCAGCAGCTTCTACAACAAGGTGTGTTTGGGTAGTGAGGATTGTAGAGGAACCTCCTGTTTGGCAAAAAACATGCTGATATTTTTGCATTTTCTGATAGGTGACAGAATTTCCATATGAGGTAGCGCTTAACCAGGACTTATATGTCCAAGTGGACCTGACAAGACGTGATAGCGCCCTGGTCCTCTTCCTTGACACCTGTGTGGCCTCACCAACACCCTTTGACTTCCATTCCAGAGCTCACTACTTGGTTCGTGATGGGTAAGATTAAACGTGCCTTATTTATTGCTGTGTACAATAGCATGCGCATTTAGACTAATCAACTGTTTACTGGCCTCATGTGTCCATTTCCCATCTAAACATGAGCGTATTTGTTACTGTTTCACATTCAGATGTCGTGTTGATAACACCTACTGGTCTATAAGTAGTGGCACCGAATGCTTGGCCCGTTTCACATTTAAGGCCTTCCAGTTTGTGCGGGCGACAGATACAGTGTACATCCAGTGTAAAGTCCTGATATGTCCCGCATCGGATGGCAATTCTCGCTGCCGGCGTGGTTGCAATGGACGTGCTGCCAGAGACATGTCTTCGCAACACGAAAGCCAAACTCTGGTTGTTGGTCCCATTAAACTCAAAGGTCAGAAATCATTTTAGTGTAGACGTGGTAGGAGCATGGCTACACGTTTGTTCAATGCTGGAAGACAAAATATCAATACATTCTGAAGTATTCTGCTTTGTTTGCAGAACCTGAGAAAAAAGGGAAGGGGAATGAAAAGCAGAACAAGGCTTGAATCAGTCTTGCAGCAATCTTCTCCAATCACCTTTTATTTGTGCTGATTTGCTGAATGACACGATTTTCCTTCCTGCATCGTTACTTGATTAAACGCATCATCAAAAGACAATCTGTGTTTTTTTTGTACTTAAGTCAAACTCACAAACAAACATGGCATTTTACAGCTTTTTATGTTCTTTATTACAAAGATTAAGTAAAACCAAAGACGAATAGTAAATTATAAACATTACTTATTAATTCATTAGATCAATACAACTCAGGATTAAATGTTTTGACATTATAGTTCAGGGAGATCACGATCACCACATGGTTTTGTTCTTTCACCAGTATAAATAAACAACACAGTTGATGTTCTCAACATGTTGCCAAGCAACAGATCCATGATAAATAATGACCATATGAAAAAAAAGTCACTGCAACATGATTCAGTTTATTCTTTTCTTTAAACAATTATTTATAGACATACTTCATGTGAATGATCTGAGTGTTATTAAAAACAAAGACAAGAAGATGTCAATCTACGCATTAAGACTTATTGTATCTGATTCAAAGTAGTAAACCAGCTGGGTGACGTTTCACTACTAATAGCATTTATTTAGTAGATATATAGATATAAATTCTTGCTTTTTAGCAGCATTTACGGAAGAAAATTTTGGCCATAAAGACAATAACATCATGACTATTTGAGTCCTCCATGAGCCGCCACCTTACCGTGGTGGAGGGGTTTGTGTGTTCCGATGATCCCAGCAGCTATGTTGTCGGGGGCTTTATGCCCCTGGTAGGGTCACCCAAGGCAAACGTGTCTGTGGGAGGGACCAGACTAAGAGCGGCTCAAAGACCTCTATGATGAGTAAAAACAATGGACGGACGGCTCCCTTGCCCGGAAGCGGGTCACTGGGGCCCCCCCTCTGGAGCCCGGCCTGGAGGTGGGGCACGAGGATGAGCGCCTGAGCTCTCTGAGCTATGATGCCCAGTTTGTTCCTGGATGATCCATACTGTGGACCACAGGTATCCAGATACCAGATGGCCTTCAGCTTCCCCCATCCCCCTGGGTTCCTGATCCTCCACTGATTTTCTCTCTGAAGGCTACTACTTTGGTTTGTGGTGGGTAAGATGAAAATGTTATCTTTAATAACTTGTAACTACAGCATTATAAGAAGGATACAAGATAAATTACCTGACATGTACTTGCTTCACAGACCTGTTTTCTGTCTAAGAATGAAGATATTTCTCTATTTTGCATTCAGGATTCGAGTCGATGCTACATACCAGCCCATCATTAGTGACACTGAACCTTTGGTCCAGTTCCTGTTGGCCTCAGATACAGTGTGAGTAAGATGGGGTCATCAGAACCAGACGGCCTAACACTACAGTAATCTGTACCATTATTTTAATTTGTTAGCTAAAATAGACATAAATTATTATATATCCTGTATTACCTGATTAAAAGCATCATCAAATACAATCTTTTTCTTTACTTATTTCAGCAAAACCCTTAAACATGAGACATTAAATGTTTTTATTGATGTTTGTTTTTTATAAAAAAACAAAAAACAAAAGACAAAGATGAGGTTAGAAAAACACTTTACTTATAAATTAGTTAGATTAATCCATCTCACAATTAAATGATTCACCATCTCAGTTTGGGGAGATTGAGATTGCCAGAAGGCTTAAACATTCACCACTATCAATGAATCAACAACAGAGAACATAAGGCAGCCATTACTGGATGTCCCAATTATTGGTAACAAGGAGATGCTTCTAAAAACATGAAATATATTCTCTACAAAGGTTGCTAAGCAACAGACAACGGTATCCATGACAAAAGACAACTTTGCTAAAGTAGCAGTCTGGCTGCAACATCATTTGACTTTTTTTCCCCTCTCTTTACACTGAACATCTATCCAACCATTCAAAATACAATATTCAGAAAAATACTGATATCCATGTGATGGATCCCAGTGTGAATGATCACAAAGGCCAAAAGGTGGCAGTTTGGGTGCTACGTGGCATTTCTGAGAAAGTCTTCACATATGAGACACGACTAGGCGATTCTGTCCCACACACAGAAACTGGATATCAAAATGACTTTATACAAAATCAAAACATAAAAGGTGAATAAATAAATCCTCGAAAACCACGATGGTAGGGCACTATATGGAGGAACTTTGTAACGTCACAGCGAAGCAGTTTGGCTGACCAAAAACCACCAGCGATATGCTAGAGCCGGCGTTAACTCTGGTTTTTTAGCAGCATTTATGGAGCTCATTTTTGGCTAAAACTTTCTGAAAACAAACAAAAACAAAAGGCTCTCACTGTGAGCCCACAATGACCAAACTTTGTCCATAAGGTTTTGGGTCAGGTGAAGTGAGAAAGTATATTTTAATATCATTTATTCATCTCTAAATAAAAGTCCTCTCCAAATGGGACACGAGAAAGTGACTATGTTAGGCACTGCAAAGAAAGAGTACTAATGCACAAAGCAGTAAAAGATTTTCAACAAGGCTTAAATAAGATCACTCAAGGCCAACAGTTTCACTCTGAAAACATCATCAGAGCAGTAAATATAGCCCAGGAGTGTTGAGAATTTATATGTGGCACTTTTAAAAATGTACTGTATAAACCAGTGTGGAGATAGTTTGGGAAGTTAACGGAGATTTTCTCCTTTGTGATATCATTTGAAACGGATTAAATCAATTAAAAGTCAGTTCAGCAGCAGCATGAACATAACATGCAACTATTACTACTTCTCTGGAAGCAAACAGTCATTTTTATCTCCATCTTGAGGATTAAGGGACAAACGTGTCGCATTTTAAACAACATCCAAAATGCAAACCAACTTCATCATGATCGTGAATTTAGTTTGTGTTTTTAATCTTAGTTTAAGTGGGAGCAGGATTAACACCATTCATGAGATTATGGGAATGTGATTATCTATTCACCACTAATAACTTCTCAACCTGTCCAAAACACTGATCATCTCTTTGTAAAACACTGGAATGGGCACCTTTAAATATGCTAAACGAACATTTCTAAATGCAGTAACAGTACAGCTTTTTAAAGACTGGGCTACATAAAGGCCAAGTAAAAGATCAATAAATAAAATAACTTTAGAACAGAAACTGTTCAAAGTTATTTCCTTGAACAGTCATTACTTGTGCTGTCCGCGTGCAAAGTGGCAGGCAAAGTCATACTTGCTTTTGCATTTGTGGCCACAGATGTTGCACTGGAATGGGTTTTCATAGCCATGGCATCCCATGTGGATGGTGTAAAGGATGTTGTCAGGGAAGTAGATGTCACAGTGCTGGCAGTGATGTAGCATGTGGGAGTCTTGAAGTGGTGCAGACAGCCCTGGAGCTGGTGTGCTGGGTTGGCTGTTACTGGGCGTGCTGGTGTGCCCACTCTGCTCACTGCATGGTCCACTTCCAGGGCTGCAGTTACTGTGTGGAGGAGCCCGGGGCTCTGGGGTAATTGGGGATGAGGAGGAAGCATGAGCTATGCTGGTTGTGACGACCACAGGAGCTGTGGCAGGGTGAGGCTGCTGGATAAGGAAAGGCTTCTCATCCACGACGGACTCGGCTCCAGGAGACATGGGAGGTTGAGTCTGGGCCTGGGACTCTGAAGGGAGGCTGGCTAACTGGCCTGCCAGGGTGGAAAGTTGATTCAGGGGGTTATCCATAATCATATCATGGTGATGGTGATTTTGGTTTGTGTTTGTGGGCAGTCCTTCTTCAACTCCTTGACTTTGATTATCATAAGTTTCCTGACGTAAGTGGGGCAGCTCGTGGGAGAAGTCATTCACATTGTCGCCTTTATGCACCACCATAGAAGGAGGGCTGAAGTTGATGAGGAGCCGTCGGCCATAGCCCAGAGAAGTGGCTTTTTTCTGTAAAACGCTCAGCATCTTCTTATGGGAAAGCGACCGAGCACCTTTCATCGGCAAGAGTTTATGACGTCTGCGTCGATGGTGTGACAGGTTGCTACGATCGCTGCAGCGGAAGGAACAAAGCTCACATTTGTAAGGCTTCTCGCCGGTGTGTGAGCGCATGTGGGCCTCCAGGTGGCGCTCATACGCTGAAGCAAAGGGGCACAGATGGCAGCGGTGAGGTTTCTCTCCTGTTAGTAAAGAAAAACAACAAAAAAGCAGACTAAATAACAGAATTTTGCAGGTGTAGTGTATAAAATAAATTATATATATATATATATATATATATATGATGGGAGTTAAATTCAGAATTAATTAAGCAATAAGGAATTAAGTACTACAAGTTACAAGTATTCTCCTTCCCTTCATGTTTACATGGTAATGATGTTTACCACGTAAACATCATTACCATGGTTGTACTTAATTCTGCTTTAGAGCTTGTAGTTGGGAAGAGTTCAGATTAGACAGGGAGCGAACGTGATGTATTGTAATTCTAGCTAAAGGAAACAAAAAACACTTGCTGCTTCTTTTCTTTTCTGCGACAACATGTAGGACCACCTAATAAGTACCATTTTTGCATTGATTTTAAATATAATTTTGAAATAGTATGCTCAGCACTAGCGTACTAATTCACCTTTTAAGCAGCTGAGGAGAGAGAGAGAGAGAGAGAGAGAGTACCAAAGAGAGGAGGCAAAAGACTACAGAATATGTGCATCATTGCAACATAACATGGGAATAAACATGTGCAGAATGACCGGATTTAGCATTTACACAACGGAGGAATTAATCAATTTGGATTTAAAATGGGAATAAACCAGTCCTCATTCAGAAGTGTCATTTTTATTTGGAATCAGGTTTTGACATGGTCAATTTTGTATCTCATTAGAGTAGATTGAACTTTTATTTCAATTGAAATGTTCATGTAAATGTGCCTGAAAGAGGAAGAGTTGTCATGTTCTCTTGTGCCAGCATGAAACACAAGAATAAAGCAGCTTCATATGTCCAAGTCAGAAGTTGTCTCCAATTTATTTTTCTTACCCATCACCTAAATTTAATTATTACTGTGGCAAATTCAGCTGTATTTATTTGACTAGGGGGCTTAAGGGGAGAAACAACAACACAACCTACTTGATAGTGAATGACTGACTGATGAAGACTAAAATCCTTCGGCAGACTTAGGAAGACAAGCCACGTGCACAAATGACCAGGAGACACATCGATAGTTCAGAGTGCAGTGAAAACAAAGGAAGGGTTTCAATCTGGAATCAATTTTCCCTCCGACATAAAACACAAGAACGTTAAGGGAAATGTTGATTATGGGCAGAAAAGTAAGAATTTCTTCATGATGGCTGTATCAGGTTAAAATCACAGTGAATTATTTGTCTGAGAAAACGGAAACATGACATCCAAGCAGGCTGAGATTAATGTTGAAGTCAAGTCATTAAGTGTCTGTCTCAATCATCTAATTTCAGGTTTTATTATAAACAATGAACAAGCAGATAAAGTTGAAGTTCTGTTAAGTAGAATATATTTTTTTTCCATTAAAATAAGTTATAAAATCTTTACTTTTTTACTTAAAAAATACAATTAGTTTTTTAAAGTAACATGTTGAACCCTGTAAATACCAGGAAATCTGTTACAAATTACAAATGGAAAAACACCCTTATATTAATACTGAATATTTTTTTGCCTGTGATGGACTGGCGTCCCGTCCAGGGTGTACCTCGCCTCTCGCCCGTTGACTGCTGGGATAGGCTCCAGCCCCCCCCCACGACCCCGTTAGGGACAAAGCGGTGGATAATGGATGGATGGAATATTGTTTTGTTTTTTTTGCAATGTACGGAAAAAAAAAGATTAGAAAATACTCACCTGTGTGAATCCGTATATGTTCAATGAGTCGTGCTGTGCCTCTGGTGGCATAGTTGCAGTAGCGGCATTTGAGTTTGCCATCGTAGGTCCTCTCAAAACCGTCCACCAAGATTCCTGAGTTGTCCTCCAAGGACATATCCACAGAGGGGTGGTCCAGGCCATTCTGACTGCAGTCTGCAGGCAGCAATATCAGCGGGAGTTATTGTGAAGAGAAATAATGAAGCAAAACAACATGCAAACTCTTTTACTGAAGTGATTACTTACGTTTGGAAAAGTGTAACTTCTTTTTGATACATTGCTATAGCTGGCTAGATTTTATAAAAAACCAAACAGGGACTTTTCCCTGAAATCTTTATTAAATGCCAGTAATCCCAACACTTTCTTGTTGGGAAAATACATTAACATAGTGATAATGGTCATCATCTAAACTGGTCCAAAAGTAAAAATGAGTAAAGTTTGCTCTTACATCATATTTAATTTGATTATATATGAGGACATAAAAGATCTTAGCATGCCTTGTGTTTACAAGCTTGTTTTTATGAATCCGCATCCTGTCAGGTTATACAGCATATACAGACAAGAGTCACTATACCACTACAATAACAATACTGTAAATACTTAAATCCTTCATAACTATATCTGATTTTGTTTTATATTTACACTTCAGCCAAATCAGTTAAATCCACACCTAAATACATAATAAAGACATAATGTAAAATATATTGTAGATTTATTTTTAACCAAGTGCTGCTAAAAGGTAATTCCCCCTAGCTAAGCTATATGTACCTGTTCAAAACAAGTCTCAGTCAGTTTTGTTTGAA
>JBAMIG010000017.1:16276083-16294470 GCA_037177335.1 Kiunga ballochi | reverse complement strand
TATATATGTATATATGTTTTAAGGGTAAGTGAGACTTTTTTTGTCTTTACAGTTACTTAAAAACTTTATTTGGATTCCTAATAATTTTCTACAGACATGATTGAGAACGTAACTGCTTGAAAGAAGAAAAACCACCAAGCAAAGTTTATCATTGTTGTAAAACACTGTGCACGGGGGAGGCTTTTGACATGTTTTTGGATGAAAAATAAAAGCTTGCAGATTTAAGACCACTTCTTCTTTATGTCCTCTTTGTTTTACTTTCAATGGCAACTTGCTGACTCAGCTCTTCTCTGGTCTCTGTTGTCTTTGCTTCCCAGAAGCAGCTGGATGTTTGCGTGCTACTCATTCTTCAACTTTTAAAGCTGCATTTGCATTGCCTCACATATGGGTGTCCAATTCCATATCCGCCCAAAATTACCTTCTCTTTCCCTGCTCTCCCGTTCCATTGCTGCATTGCCTTTACTATACACCTTCCTTTTCTGTTACCACAGGCACCCCCCCAACACAATAAAAGACTATTGGTTTCCTCTTGCCATACTTTTCCCACTACACACTGGTATTTCAATCTCAACTCAATTGAGAATGCTGACCTGCAGACATAAAGAATTGGCTTTAAGGCTTTCAAAATGGAACTAAATCTCCTGGAGGTCACACTAGGGGAAAATAAGCAGCAAATGTAAGTAAGCATGAAATAGTTTTTCATAAATAATCCAAATGACAGGTAGCTTTCTAATGGTGCCAGGGGGCTGTAAAAGAATATGTTGGCAATTTCTCCCCTATTAAAGTGAAATAGAAAGCCAAATACATAACGCCACAGACGGAAGAGTTGCATACCTGGGTCTGTTGGAGTGGAGATTGAGGACACAGTTGGGTATTAGAGGCAGTTGTAGGTGGAGGTAAGGTGGTGGAGTGATTGCTAGCCTTACAGTCAAGGTCTTTCCACTGTGGGGAAAAAGAATATCCCTTCTTCACATCAAATCAATTGGTCAATAACTGCCCTCTTTCCCTGCATGTGTACAGGTAGGCAGCCATTTTCTGCTGCAGTGTACATGATATCGATTTAAATTTACACTCATGTTTTTACAAATAATCAATTTTCCATTTTGTGTAATACAAAACCATGCGTTAATACACACAATAGCAACAAGAAAACAAAGTAGAGCAAATGGAAAAGTAGAAGAATTAATGGAAAGGTTATTGACAAGAAAGACGACAAAATGCTCGAACACAGGTCTGAAACAGGCCCGTGTTTATTGTAATTTGGAGGGGGTTGTATAAGTACAATGAAAAATACACATTACAGGAAAATGTCCAGGATTTTCTAACAGTACTATGCTTAAATTCTCATGTCTATTTTTTGATTTTATGTGATTCAGTGATGTGACATTGTGTATTTCTTATCATTTAAGTTCATTTTGAACAATTTGGCTTAATTTTCCTTCATCTTTAACAATGTGTATTCTATGTAATGTTTTGCCTGCAACATGTTTATGCGAGTAAATAAAGCTCTCAAATAGATGTGCACTTGAATAAACGTTCTGTTCCAGCACTTTTTATTTAATTGGTATAAACATTTTTATTTCTAATGTTCTTTACTCTGAATTTGGTTTGTGCAATAGCTTGTGTTTCTCAGTACCATTAAAAGAAGTCAGTCAAAAAAACTGTTTTATTTCTAACCATTAATAAATAAATACATAAATGGTCCTACTGGATGCTATCTTGGTCATAAACACTTGAATGAACTTTTTGTTGTTAAGCCGTTTTATGTGCTATTCTTTATTTTGTGTGTGAGTGTGTGTATCCAAAAGAGAATGAATTGAAGTCCTATTGAATCACACTATTTATTGCTATTAAATGCTTAATTTTTCCGGCTGTCCTAAGGACTGCAGGGGTGCATTAAAATATGTAGAAGATAGAATTGTCATGGGTTTGCATGAGTACTTTATGTAATAAAAAGTGCAATTTCATTGGGTCCATTAGGGACTAACATTAATCTCTCATGTGTCTAATATTCACTTTCTATCAAGGATCAGGATAAAATGCTGAATAATTATTGTTCAGTATCTTCAGTTTGGGTATTTGAAACTGAAGTTATCACAGAATAAGGAATCTATTTTTTTACATTTGTACACATAACTGACTTAATTTTTATAAGTATTCATAATGGTACTTAACCATTATGAATACTTGCAAACTATTTTTAAAAAACATGCAGCTGGAAAAAATGGAGAAGTTACTGTGCATAAAAACACCTGGAGAAATGGATGCCACTTTAATCAGTCAGTGCATATTAAAGTTAAAGTCAATGTACACTGCAACAACATGATGACCTGCAAGATAAACTACATATTCTGTGCTTCTCATGGTAACCATACCTCAGCGGTTGAAGCAGTCAGGGGTTCTAGGGTTAGATAAAAAAAAGATGAGTTTGGCAGTATATCCCTACACATCCATAAATAGTCAGATCCTCTTCTTTAGCCAAAAACTTGCATGGATGCAGTTTGGAGGCACAAATTGTCTGAAAGAGAAATGGTTATATCACTGCTATACTTAGCCAACTCAAGCCAAACTTAAGCCTACATAAACAAGTCTGTGCATACTCCATCTGAGGTGTAAATTACTCTTATGTAACGTACAGTATATACAGTTCTGAAGAGGATCACTGAAAATGTAAATAGTAATAAAAGGATTTAGATCAATTTGAGTTGTGCTCTATATGACAAATGTAGTTCTGAATGCAGACAGTGAGTGTGATTCATTGTTAGGAGCAATAATTTCCTAACAGGTAATTCATAACTGATCCAATTTATGAGCCAAGAAAAGATTCGTAAGCATAATTAAGCTGATGTATCACACTTAAAACACTATTACTTTTACTTTCTTTTACAAGAAGGAATATTTCTAGTATTTTATTCTGTTTCTTTTATATAAATGTTGGCGTTCTTGTTACAGAACATGTATCAGTAATCTGCTTCATTCAGCCACAAAAGCATCAGAGGAGGTGAGGCTGTTGTTTTGAAACTTGTGTTTCTCGTATAGAAACAAAGAAACTGTTTCCTCACTACAGCAAAGTTGCTGTTGTAACATATGAGTGTATTCACCTCATAAACAGAAGTCTCACAATGACCTTCAGCTCACATTTCCTCTTCAGCTAGGAGTCATGCTAATCAGTTGATAATAATAGTACTCTTCACCACTCTGTGACACAAAAGAGAGGGAGATAAGAGTGTAAACAAACACCCATTACTGTCCATCATGTGCCAGGAGGAGCAGGGGACAATCATGTTTAGACATACTTGTGCTCATGTACTCCTTTACTCTTCTCAGAAATTAAACAGGAGAGCCATGAAAGATGTGTTCACACAAGTATATCAGTGTCAAGAAGGAAAACATATTCTTTGGTCTTCAACCTGGAAAATGAGATTCCTGTTGTCTCTGACAGTTTAGTTTCTGTTTTGTGTTTACTTGTTTCCTCTATTGTATTCTAGCTTTGGAATATTGATTCAAAGATCAATAGGTTTCCAAAGAAGCTGATAGAAAAGCAGAAACAAAGAGACAGTTAAAGTGCTATTAGTTTTGACTGGTTAGTAATGAGCTCCTATTCATTACCCAATTTATTGATCCATCAGTGATCAATTTCAGCTCATTCCTGTCCCATGAACTGGATCTCAATCCATTTTCTGAAGTGCCTGGTGTGAAAGGAAATTGACTCCAGTGCTACTCGTTTGTATTACTGATGATCAGATGAAGCTTAAATGTAGTATTGTGACACATAAGGCTAAACTGTGTACATCACCTCTGTCTGCGTGTTTGATACTTAAAGAGTTGTCAGCCATCTCTTGCTTGTGGATGCATTGCGTCTGTGGTCCTGGACTCAGTCGAGTATGTTATACTTGTGTGGCTCTAGGGTAACACTTTCACATCCCTCTCAGGACCATATCTGTGAAACCAACAGCTCCTCAATTATGCAGTGACACAGAAAGATCAGCTGTCCCTGTGGATGGGGACAAGATAATATGGTGACACTGGGTGTCCATTCCTTAAGTTCCCTGGGTCAAGGCTTTGGGTTAGTAGCCAACCCTATTAAATAGGTAATATAGGCAGTTTAACCTTATTTGATTTTATCTTAATGAATAAAGGAAGAAGCAAAAATCTTTAATTCAGCTGTGTCTCACTTACTTCTCATTAATGGATGCTCAATGTTTTATTTTTCACAAGAGAGCATATTTACTTATTAAAAGTATAGAGACATTGAAGGGTTGAATGATGATTAAAACGGAAATTGACTTGTTTCAGAGCATCTAGAAGTACTAAAAACAATCTTTAAAGTCAGATTTGCTATATTACTCTAATGTATTGTTCTAAAATAAAGAGAATAATTCTGATTTTAATTAAAAATATATGCAATTCCATGTTTTTAAGGTTGTTTGCCTCCTTTGTTAAACACACAAGATATAACATTAGTACTGCTACTACAAAAAGTACACTATTAGTTTGGCCACTACTACAAAAAAATGGGTTTTCTGTTTTATCTCTCTTTTATCACTAATTTACCATCAGCTTTGAGACTTGGCTGTGAAACTGTAGCACTCTCCTTGTCCCCATCTAAAGGATACAGGAATTGATTTATTGATTGGAGTATGTCTGACACTACAACACCCTGGATTGTGTGAGAAAACATTTATGACATTTAGCAGCTTCTAATTTTCACTGTGAAAGATTGCCGCGCATGCATAAAGCTAAAAATTCCCTGCGCAGACTTTGTCTTTACCCCAGCATACTTAGTGTCCAATACAATGGAGATTTATTTGACAGGTGTTTTCTGCAGGAGTAAAATATTGTGTGTAAAAACATGTGACACTGATTCTTAATAATTCATAAAAGAAAGGGTTAAATTACTGATGCTGATTGTTAAAGGAGCTAAGTCTATTATGGCGCTACTGAGAATACTTGACCAAGGAGTGGATTAATGCATCGTTTCGCCTTACACTGACTGTAATAATTAAATTTCTACTTCTTTTTCTTCTTCTTGAGGCAGATTTGGAAATAATTTATTTCTTTGGTCATACATGGGATTATTTAATGCCAAACTAACAGAGTAACTTGCACCATTGCAGCCCAAAACCCTTTATCCTTTTGTGCCAAACATGTACTTGCCCACCGACATATTCCCCTTATACACCCAAACACGGTACCTGCTCATGTGACAACACAGAGCAACTATCAGGAACATGGTGAACTGCAGTCAAACATTTCCCCATGATGTCACAAAATCCAGTGATCTTGTTTATGCAGCCATCTTGGCATACATGCTTCTCCAGAATGAGCTAGCATATGTTTGGATGCAGTCTTTGTTTTATTGTTTCATTGAAAATGGATTGCACAAATCCTTCTCCTGGTGTGATTTCTGTTTTTGAGACTGCCAAGCATCCAGACAAGCAATCCAAAAATGTTATGTTGAGAAAATGAAGCCAGTTGGATGCGACCCATGTGGGTTAAAGGTTCTCCTCAGTCTTGAATAGAGCTAACTAAGCTAATGTTTGCTATTCAGATATATCCTCCATGATGTAACGACACCAAGTTTTGCACACTGACCGTTTTGTGTTTTCAAGCATTAACATTGTCCCTGGAGGTTTTACACTTAGAGATATCTTTTTTAGAGACTTTTCAGTCTTTTGAGCGTCCTCTTCTATTCCTTAACTTTATGCTAACTACTATTATTTCTATCAGGATTTAATCCAAACCTAAACTCCTTTTGGTACATATTTGTACAAAGTTATACGCTTTTAGAAAAGAGCAACTTGACATTTCTTTAATTAAAGGGGTTTGCTATTTATTATACAATATGTGAGAGCTACTTTGTGATCTTAACAGACTTTTTCTTTTGTCCTTTGCATAGTTTTGCTATGTCCTGTTTCCAGTCTTCATGCTTATTTTGCTGTAGTCTTGCAAATATACATTAGAACAAATCTCGTCATTTACCACTGTTCCCAAAGTGTCTAACTAATCGCTAAATATTTTATGTGGCTGAGTTTGCATCAGTCAATTACTTGATTAATAAGATATGAAATAAACAAGCTCCCTTTTTTAAACTACATTCTTGGTTGAATGGATCGCTGGGGTCACATTTAGATATTGTTAAGTGGCTTTGAATAGCTCCCCTGATTTCACAGTTCCAAATGACCCGCGATAATCAGGTCATTAAAATGAGCCCATTCTCCACATCTGACACACTTCCACTCCCGCCTCATCTGAATAACAAATAAGCTCCAGCATGCTTTTTTAAACAGAAAGAAAAAAGAGAGAAGAGGGAAAATGGACTTTCTCTTGATTTTGAGGTTAACCTTGTCACGTTATCCAGAAGAATAGATAGTAAGTAAGCTAGAGGGGGGAAAGGTCCTGTCAAAAGTGCCAAGGCCTGTGTGAAAGTACCCAGTTTTCTTAATTCATCCCTTAGGACCGGATAAGTCTATCAATCTGTTAAATTGGAAAGCCATTAGGTGCCCTGGTTTATGTGTTTCAAGCTGTTAACTAGAGGCTGATTGATTGTTGTTCCTTTGATGGGATATGCTGATCTAATCTCACTGTGTGCACGTTTGCAATAAATTACACAATTCATTTCCCCCATTTGGGGGGCAAGGGGGGGTATCGCACCTCCAGGCATGCCTACGCTCTGCAGGCAAAAGAGCAGGGAACCTATTTTATGGTGCCATTTAGCCAGCAAGCTTTCAGCAATCCCAGCTTTCCTTCTAACCCCCTCCTTCACCCTCTACTCTTCCAAAAAAAATCGAAGCATAATCAAGGTGTATGTTTAGAAAATTTATTGTTATAATTTTCTCCCATAATCTCTTCCATTTTCCTGCAGTCGCACCGACATAGATCATCATCTAAAAAGAGAAAATGGATAGCAGTTTAAAATTTATCGGTCTTTGATTCTCAATTATACGTGTTTATGACTTCATCTGTCTTCAGTGACTTCAACCTTTTCCATTATGGTGGAATATTATTTGTACGGAATCCATTAAATTCACAAGGCAGGACTCTAATGGTGGGGCTGCAGCGATTTGCAGAGGGAAAAGTTTTGAAAGGTTGGCTTTAGGAAAAGCGTAGCTGTTATGACACAAGAAATTGCTTTATTGATGGTGTGCTCTGCTGCCTGTGCATTTGGCCATTTGTTACCCAGCCCATATCTATATCTCAGACTGACACTGATGAGAACTTTTTTGCTACCCTCTCCAGATTACCGACTTGTAATGACACATATAGGCAGGCAAGGTAAAAACTGGCGATCCTGGGAAGAGTTTTTTGGAGGTACAGAAGATGGACATTGAGGCCGGGCACCTGAAGGGCTCTGCTAAAACTGCTCATAATAGAGAAAAAGGGCTACATCTTTCCAATGACTGTTTCCATCCAAACCTTACAACGGTCATAATCTCTGCTGAGAAACAATAAAGAAAGGGAAAGGGTAATAAAATGTAGATAAAATGAGAACAGTAGAGATAAAACAGGAGGATATATCTTCTTTGTACTCATGTTAAACAACACATTTCCTGAGTATTTCTAAAAGAGGACAGTTTTTGTTATGCTCATCTTTACACGCTGTTTGTCATTTACTCAGGAAGTAACAAGATTCCTCTCAGTTAAGATCAGCTAAATGACACCGAGCTATTTCGAATGGCTGGTGCAGGGCACCACATAAAAGCTAATCAGGCTGTAATTCAAGATTTGCCTGGCCACACACAATCGATACCTGCACAATTCCAATTAAAGCTTGCTGGGTCAGTGGATGGCCACTAATTCCTTTAAATGCAATACTTAAATCTAAACAATCTCAGTGTGGCCTTCATTTGTTTAATGGCTCATTGCAGCTGGAGTGGATGGTTAAGAGTGCAAGGACACAGTGGGCAAGTTTCAGTGATAAATGCTCTTTGCTCATTCTAGCTGGACTTTGTGCAAACTTTGTTGGAATTCTTTGTATCTTATGAATACAGGTTTATAAAAGCTGCATGCATGTTTTTCACATTTTTTTACATTTCTGAAAAAATATAGTAACTGTCCCATTCAGTTAAATAATAAAACATATAATAAGCCATAACAAGCCAATGAATACATGCATACTATAATAAAAAGTTAATTATCTACATGTTTGTCACAGTCCGGTAGATCACCTTTAAACAGCAAGATAAGATTCTGCAAATTTAAAAAGATTTAGATCTTGTAGGTGACATGTTTTTCTTCTTCCCTATATTAAATAAATTTGAGCACTCAGTTATTCCTCTGTTGCAAAGAATTAAATGTTTTCAGTGGGAAACAGGTCTGGATTGCATATCGGCCAGTTTTATCAGACAGACTCTCAACACAGGGTTCTGCTTGATCAGTAATATTGATATTAATTCTTTAGTGTTTAAAGTGAACTTAGTTGAAATCCTTAGGAATAACCTGCTATTGCTCTCATATTGCTCACATGCTGGGTAAAGATGATTCAAACTTTAATCAACTATTTAAACCACTTTACTTTGCTTCTGTTATTGTGTACATATTGCTATTTTTACTTTAATAATTGATATGAATCTTTCCTCTATTACTGCCTAGAACTCAATAACAAACTCTCAGTTTCACTGTCAACATCTCTTAGCCTCCTATTTTCCTCCATTCCCTTCCCAGTTTTCTCTCTCTGAGCTTTTGCCATTGTCTTTTATCACAATTCTGACCCACAGAAAGGAATTCTCACAAGATATCAAAACAAAAATCTATATTTAATATGGGAGCAATTACAAAGCAAAGTTGGCTGCACAGGGCTGTTGTCACCAGAGCGCGTGTTTTTCATCAAATAGGTCATTAGATGATGATGGATGTAAACCTATAAAGTATCTAAACTGGACCTTTTAACAAACCATGAGCAACACTATCATTTCTCTAATAGAACCTGCTGACCGTGTCATTCTCTCCTGCCATTTGTCATTTTTCTTTGTGAAATAATCAATATCTGGGCACTTTGAAATAAATAATATAAAAGTCATAGTAACCTACCCGAGGAGCAAGAAAAATAGACTTATGGAGCATTTCAGCAGGCTCATGGGTAATGTGTTTGTAAGGAATGCAAAATAAAAGCAGTGTGTTTTTCACACAGAAGTTAGTTTAGGATTCGCTTTCACATGTCAGACAACCCTGATAAAAGTAAAGCATGCTTTTGACAGTCCTAGATTACATATATGATGAATAACCATGAGAGTCAGTGTTTATAACTCCTATTCACCAGAGATTTTCCAGGTTGTGAAAATTGTCACACAGATTATTTATCAAATGGGTGTGATTTTCGTCTAGTTAGAGTTGCAGTAAATCATTTCAGACTTGCTCTGAGGGATCATCTTTATGTCACAAGGACAAATATGTGTCTGTGCAGGGTGCTCACATGCATAGGGCACGAGGAAAAACTGACTTGTTTGATATGAAGGAAAGTTTGGTGAATGTAGTTGCCCGTCTTACTTTCAGTAGCATTTGTGTTATTCATGATTGTCAAACACAATGCTAAGGGTATTTTTTCAGAACTACACAGTGTCAGCCCTGGAGCAGGGTTCCCAAAATATGTTCAGTTGATGCCAACATAACTTATAGAAAATATCAGATATAAAAATTAAGTTGTTTACTATTGGCTTACTAATATCGTCCTCTGCAAGGAGAGCTCAGTCCATAAAACTTCTGCCAATTAATCCTGTTTAAGTTCTTGATCCAGTAATATGTTTTTCCTCTGTTAATTATTTTGTAAAGCACAGGGAAGAATAGTAATAAATATGTGTCATAGATTGTTTTTGAATGCTGCTGTATGACAAATAGGACTTTTGTCACACAAAAACAATATCCAAATTCAGGGATATTAAAATAGATTTACACACCTTCAAAAAGCAAAACAAATAAAAACAAACAAACAAAGTCATGATCTAGATGTAGGAAATCAAAGTCCTTGCATCAGATAAACTCTGTTTGGAAAAAAAATATCTCTGAAAATAATGATGGAAACTATGGTTTATTAAGCATCAGTTAAATATCAGCATTTAACTGTATTATGTCCTGCACCATTTCAGTTATACGGCACTTTTAATTGAGCAGTTCAATTATGCTACTCATGCAAATAAATAAATAAAACAGGCTACGAAATGCAATTTGTAATAGAACAATATAACTTTAACAATGCATCGACATAATAGTCATCTTCACATTAAGCACTCCGTGACTGATAATTAAAGCTTTAAATGTAATACTTCATGTGGTAAAGACCAGTTTTGGTCGCCATAATGAAGGTGAGTGTCCACATTGTGACAACAATATAAAACCTCTGTTCCAACAAAAGGCAGAAATCAATCAAGAGCGCGTTCTCATCGCGTGCATTTCCACCTCGCGGCCCACAGAGGGCGCTGTCTCTCCGTTGTTTCTTCCCACCACCAGAACGGCTTTTTAACAAGTCAATTAATATCAATGAGTGAATATACATAGCACATTTACAAAGAGTGCAATCTGAGGGATGAATTAACCAAATCGATTAGAGATGAAAAACTGACTGTGCGACCCGCATGCTGGAAGTGGCCCTCGCTGAAAAAAAAAATCAATGAATTAGAAATATGAATCTAATCGCCCATTGGTGACACATTGAGGAGCAGCCTGATCTCGGGCCTTTTTCTCATATTGTGCCTCAGAGTGTACGAAAAGAAAATCGGGGAGCATTTAACGATTAAGAGAGCTGGCAGGCATGGCGACTACAATGTTATTTAATTTGGTTCAAGTCAGGATGAAAGCAGATCAATTAACAATTCAGGACCTGCAAGGAGAATTTAAATAGATGTTTTATCACATTTTGATTCGGATTCTGAGACTTTAGAAGAGCAGGATGCTTATTGTTTTAATGAGTTTCCATCTCAGTGAGAGAAGTTGGCCTATAGATGACTGTTAACCCGAGACCTCACTCCCACATATGATGGAAAAGTAATTTGGAATAATTTGTTTATTATTTAACCTAATAAAACTGTTTTCAGCCAACGTTTTGCATTAAAACATGTTTAGGCCCCTGTCAAGCAAACAGACACATTGCTTCTTATAGGCTGTGTTTAAAATGTAGATTTTCATTTTTATTTTTTAGATATTTGTCGCCACATAACGAATGTTAAAGGTGAAAAAAAAGGTCCCTTTACAAAACAAAACATGCTGTGGGTAAATTCTTGCAGTAGAACAGTTTGCGCTTAGTTGCCGCTAGTTCTGGTGCAAACCTTCCTGCTTCGCGGTAAAAGCGCAGTGTTTATTTGCTGCTAATTGGACTGTATGAGACCAATAACAGGGAAGCTCACACACCCTGCAGCCAGAGCGCACAGAGAGGGGAGGATGGTCTCTCCCTCTTTTTCTCCCTCCCCTCACCGTCTTTCCCTTAATCCCATTTGCCATTGTACATGCCCAATCGCCTATACTTTCCGCATTTAACTTGGATGACATTTTTATTTCATCATTAGCATCAGACGCCAGACTGACAGACACGGTGTACACGCTTTTGCGT
This sequence comes from Kiunga ballochi, assembly GCA_037177335.1. Taxonomy (NCBI): domain Eukaryota; kingdom Metazoa; phylum Chordata; class Actinopteri; order Atheriniformes; family Pseudomugilidae; genus Kiunga; species Kiunga ballochi. Next base: position 16,282,931 of record JBAMIG010000017.1, on the reverse strand, counting down.
TTTTGACGGAAGACTCCGGGATGAGACACGTCCACGTCGGTCCATATCTTTTCCTAACCTGTAAAATACAACCGTATTCGATTATTTTCCAAGCCTAGAAGGACGAGTGTTTTGACGCGCTCTTCGTGGTGCGTAACCGAGTTTAGGAGAATAATAAAACAAACTGAGCCAGGATACCCACAGCCTCTACGTCAGTACCTGTTCCTCCATTTAGAAGAAAAAAAACTGGTTCCGTGGTCGCCCTCGGTCAGACCACAGCAACAGCGATGCCAGAGACAACGCAAGAGGCATGTGCTCCGGCCAAGGATTCTCCTTTCTTTATTAAGAACTTGCTGAACTGTGATAGTAAACCATCCAAGCCCAAACCGGTCCTGGCTGCCACCAAGGCGGCCTTGGAGGGAGGATTTTCCCTTTCGCAGGTCGGGGACTTCAACTTTCCACGCTTCGACTTACCCGCACAGAGGTTAAGTCTACCGGCGCACTACTTGGAGCGCACATCGGCATGGTGGTACCCATACACCCTCAGCTCAGCCGCTCATCTGCACAGAACTGAAAGTAAGACGGACAGCTGCGACACTTTAAGTATTTTTATAGATGTTTTAACTTTCATCATTAATAATTAGCCTAACACGTGCTAAATGATCAGGCTTAATCTCGCAAAAATAAGAGAGAATATTTCAAATTCCTCCCCAGAAATGGAGCCGATTAAATATATTCTGTTTATTTTCGTTATGCAAATCAGTCTCCACTGTCTTACCTTGAGTGTGATGATTTAACACCTTTTCCTACGAAGGTCTATTTTGTTCTGCCACGACGTAGGATAATAGATCAATAAAGTAACACACTGTGCATAAAACGAAGTAGACACCGTCAAATCATTGGCTGAGTGTGACGATGCGCAGCGTGATTTTGATTTGTCTTTTCGCGTTCGTGGTGCACATCTTAACCCCGAGGCTGGGCCACTGACAGCCTTTTGCCTCCTATGATTTACACATGAGATCATATATGAAAAATTAATACACAAAAAGACATTTGCTTGAAGAGGGGTTTTATAAATCCATTTGTTTACCTAAAAGAATAATTTTCTGTAGATAAAAAAACTATGTTTGCTCAGTTAACACTTTGAATTTATCAGACACTGAAATGGTTTATGTTTTTATTTTGAGGCAAAGTGTTATTTATTTTTTTGAATGTCTGATATCAATAAGCTTCTATAAACATCCAAACACACAGAGCACTGTTTATGACCAGATCTCCCTGCATGTGTCCCCTTTCCAGTTTCTGAGAAACCAGCAGCCAGAGACTCTTCTCCAACCTCGGGCACGGACAGAGACTCTCCTGACCTGGTTCTCAAATCCGAGCCGGACGCAAAAGAAGACGAAGAAGAAGATGAGCACAACAACAAAAGCAGTGATGAGATAATCCTGGAGGAAAGCGACGCAGAAGAAGCCAAAAAAGACGAGCTAGAAGAATGGAAGAAGAGGGACGAGGAGAAGAAGCCGTGCCGCAAGAAGAAGACGCGCACAGTTTTCTCCCGGAGCCAGGTGTTTCAGCTTGAGTCCACCTTCGACATGAAGCGCTACCTGAGCAGTTCGGAAAGAGCAGGCCTGGCCGCCTCCCTCCACCTGACGGAGACTCAAGTGAAAATTTGGTTTCAGAACAGGAGGAACAAGTGGAAGAGGCAACTGGCCGCGGAGCTGGAGGCCGCCAACCTGAGCCACGCTGCGGCGCAGAGGATAGTCCGAGTTCCCATTCTTTACCACGAGAACTCTGCGTCAGAAGGCGGGGGAGCCGCTACGAACGTGCCCGTGAGCCAGCCGCTCCTCACCTTCCCTCATCCCGGTGTCTATTATTCCCATCCCATAGTCACATCTGTGCCGCTGCTCAGACCGGTTTGAAGCTGAGATTTGTGGCAACAGTTGGTACCTAACCTCACTAGAAAGTAAAGAAAAAAGACAATATTTTTATACAACATGCTAAAAAACAAACAAACAAAAAAAACAAAACAAAGACCAGGCAGCAGTCACTGTCAGACAAGCGTGGACCTATTTTGGCAAATAATTTTTTCATAGGGTTGCCGTTTACACATTATTATTATTATTATTATTATTATTATTATTATTATTATTATTATTATTATTATTATTATTATTATTATTATTATGTGACTATCACCTCAGGATTCAACCCTCTGGCACCGACTGGTGACTATTTGTTTCCCTTCATCCTGAAAAGGCCATTTATGTGTAATTTGTAAAAACTACATTGTTTACAAAATTCTGACGGCCTGAAATCGTGGCCTACTAATTTTCTAACATTTTATTTGATGTTATTTACATTTCCACAACCAATGGCATAAATATGTGCAATAGGCTGATTGTGTGATGTGAAAGAATGAAACCACTAAAAGAGAAACACGTGTTTTGGCATCAATTCATGTCGGAATATTGATGAGACTCTGATGTAGTTTTCTTTCTTTTTTTCTTTATAAAGCGCTTGACGGGGAACAATCAAGATACTGTAAAGCTGTAAAATACACTTGTAGCTTTATGTTTTTGTAATACTTTCTTTCCCTCTTTCCACGTGAATAGGTCTTTCAAGCACAAGTCTCCTCATTTGTGTTTTTGAACAGAGGGTTAAAACCATGTAAAAAGTAAATGTATATATACCTAACGAGGCGTCCACCTATGGCTTCTTCTTTGTACAGTAAAGACAACGTTTTGATATTGTATTGCTGAACCATGTTGTGAAATAAATGGAGAGTATTCCTTACGTTTTTTACCATTTTTTAAAGAGATTGGCATATTTATTTAATATTTAAAGGAAATGCAATCGGCTTAAATTTTATTCGCCTTCATTAAAAATAACTTCAATTAAAAATTTCAATACTTCACAATAAGAGCAGGCACACACACATGGATCAACAGCAGGTGGGTTTCTCTAATCATCTTATTGTTGGGCACTTTAAAACGTTATTTTGCATAAAGAGTGGTTTAGTCAATTAGATGCGTAATTGGCACAATCTTTTCAAAATTACGCGTAATATATTCAGAAGACTAAATTACGCTCCGAGAATGAACTGTTGTGTTTCCTGCTCTATTTTCTCTCCCCATCGACGTAATAATGTGTGTCTGTCTTTTCTGTACAGGCCGTGTGTGCGTGTAGCTATGGATAGATTGTTGGGCAGATGACATGATTGCCAAGTCATATTTTAGAGTTTTAAAGGCACTGATGCACACGGAGGGCACAAGTATTTGCTGTAACTTACAACCAGTTGAGTAATTTCTTTTTAACATACCAGAAAACCCATATTTTTTGCTGCCATGCGTTTTTATCTTTGATTAAAACACAAACTCAGTATTTCCACTATATACCCACACTGTTCAGTAGCTACCAAATGACCTGTTCATCCATATTTAAAGAAAAGAAGGGGAGTGGGTTTAAAGGAAGATGTAAAATTTCAAATTACTGATGAATTATTAAACTGGTACCTTGTTACAGTAGATTATACAGGTGTCACTGGACACTAATAGACTATCATAGTATATATTGATGACTTTGTTGGTAAGTTTATCCATTTAATCTAAAAAACAACCAACAAAAAGCCAAAATGACGAAGGAAAATAACCTTTTCTGTTTATTATTTCTTTTTTAGGGAGGAGAGGCAGCTTCTGAGGTAATGTTGATGTAATGAGAAAATCAAACGAGTTCAAATCAACTTTATATAATTTGACACAGTTGATCATTGATTAGACGTGATAAGAACAAAGTTCCCCCCATTTACTCTCTTCATCTAATTTGACTTTGAGAGAAATCTTCCTCCAGACTTTGTTCAGAGGTCAATGTTGAACAAAAACGTCTCCGCTTTTGTATAATTCATTTAACTAAAATATCATCTCTCATCAAAGACATGGGCAAGCACTAGTGTGTTTCAGGGACATGATGCGAAACAATTTAGGTTTTATAGTTTAAAGATTGGCCTGTTGAGCCTGTAGTGCACGGAATAAAACATTTAGTTCCACACAGCATTTGCATTCCCCAAACAGAACCGGAATCAAAAAGAAAACAACTGAAAGTTAAATCTGAATAGATGAAAGTATAGATACCAGATATGATAGGAGATATGAGACAGGCGCATTTAAAAAAAGAGACTTTACAATTATTTATTGTTTTCATCATGGGGGTTATTGCACTTATTGGAAATTAATCAGCCAGATATAAGCTCCCTATGATGACCTCATCAAGAGACAAAAGGTTCATTCAAATATTATCAGATCACCCGAGTATTGACTGTACCTACATGCACATTCAACACGGACCCATTACCACAAATTAATAGATTAGTATGGCATTATTCCTCTGGCACATATCGATCTGTGAACGTCTGCAGCACGCTGCGCCAAGTAAGAGCAACGTTCACACACAGCTTAGGCTCAGCTTCTGACCTTGATTTGCGCGCATAAATTGAAAAAAATTACCACTCGATAATTTCCATTTGTGTTACATCTTTATGTAAAGGAGGAAAGGGAGTGGGGCCAAAATCAGATAAAGCACATTTGCACGAACGGGGACAAACGGACCTGACCGGAGGATACCGCTCGGTGCAATGCATTAAAATGAAGGGCAGGAGCATTTAAAGTCTTATCATGAGTTCCATTGGCAGACAAACTCACAAGTGACGCTTACACCTTGAGCACCTTGCTTAACAATCCCCTATTTTCGGTAGATTCTGCATTTGTGGACTATGGATTAGTTCATTTCAAACTAAACATTTCTTATAAAAAAATAACGCATAAGATAGAAAATATAACGTAAATAAATTATAATACGAGAACAAGTCATCCTGTGGTTGAAGCCACTGACAAAAGTCTCTAAACTTGATTGTTCACAGTTCTGATTACAAATTTGTAAGATCTCTTTTGACGCAGCGTTGGCTACTGAGATTTCTGCTGAGATATTAGAGTGAATCCAATATGCTACAGGCCAGAAAACAAATGCCAGCGCCTCCCGTCCTTGCGTTCAAAATCCTGTCTTTAAACAAGTCATTTTGACACTTCTTGAAAAGCAGATCTACTTTTACACCCATGCCATTGCCTTCCTGATTGAATGCGAGCATCAGATTTTCATCAAAGTTCTATTAAGTGAAACATAGGTTGCGGGGCACCGTCTGATTGGAACAGTTTAAATTTTAATTGTGTTTTTAATTTGACATATAGTTGCTGTGAAGAATGACACTGAAACGCCGAGGGGCGGTCGATTTTCTTAATTTCTCCCCGAGGAATTGATGAGTCTATCAGGGCAGTAGATTGGAAAGCCATTAAAACTCAATGGTTAGGTTGTTAATTGGAACTTGATGGATAGGAGCCCTTGGATAGGCTGTACTGATCCAATCTTCCTGACTTTGTGTTTTCCAATAAATTACCCAGTTCATTTCCACACTCAGATTACATAAATTGTACACCTCCAGGGCTCGGGTGCTCTGCGTTTACAACTCTCTCTCAATTCTTTCCTTCTTTCTCTCTCTCTCTCTCTCTCTCTTTTTTTTCTCATTCGCACGCACATTCACTCACACACGCGCAGGAAAGCACACAAACGCCTCCTGAAAAAAGAGCAAGCCCCGCTTTCTTGAATGAAAATCGAAACATAATCAACGTTTATACTTAGAAAATTTATTGATATCATTTTCTCTGGTAATTTCCTTATTCTAGACTTGGACACGCCATATATCATAATACACACGTGTAAAAGACTCTTTGTTTAATATTTATCGAAGCTTGATTCCCAGATCAAAGCGCCTCATAACTTCATCTGTCTTTCCTAGACCCTTTTCTCCTGCTAAGGATCTTGTTCTGTTATTGCGGTAGGGCGGCTATACACTGCCTATCATAGTGATAGAGCACGAACTTGGGCCTTTTTTCTGTTTCATCGAGATGCAGAGACGGAGAGAAGTGGATGGCCAATTCCATACACCGCTCGGCCAGAATGACTGGTTGAACTGATATAAAAACAACACATTAATTTATTGTCTTCAACACTATTGTGTCTAATATCCCTGATGAACCTTTCTCACTTTGTTCAAGTTGCCTGAATCTGAAATGACATGGGTCTTTGTAAACAACGGCATATAAAATAAACCCTTTAAATGTCATTGCGGATTTCACGCCTTATGTGTAACCACTATAAATCCAGATACCCTTGCCCCCTCTCCTTCAGTAAATCATCTCCCTTCGTTTTGGTAACATCCTTTAAGAGCTGCTGGCCTTGCAGCCAATTTGAGGCTATTTACGCACAGAAAGCCCGAAACCTCTGATGATGACGACAGAATCTGATGTCATCATTTCATTAACCTGAATCTTTTCTCAGTTTCCTTTAAAGCCGCCTAAACACCACATCCAAGTTATGTTGGTGCTGTCTGACATGCTAATTAAAGCCAAGCCTGTGCGATGTGTCTCGGGCTTCCAAACAAAGCAGAACAACGGGGATAATATGCCCAAACCTTCATGCTCGCAGCTGTCCCGCAGCCAGACACAGTCGGATCCGCGCGCACAGACAAACACGCGCACACACACACGGAGTTATAGCATGGGTGATCAAGGTGGGAGTAAGGCGCGCACAATCACGCGTGCGTTCTCTCAGCCCCCACCACCTCCAATCAATTAGTCAATCAATTAGCCGTCCTCCACTCCACGCGCGGTCGTCACGAGGCAGATTAGCTCAGTAATGATACAATTAATTCTTAACCGTTGATAATGGACGCGGAATGAGTTTATTATTTTCAGGACGGGGAAAATGTTAAGCCTTTGTCTTGGTTTCGGAACTTTGCGAGTGCAATGTTACACACACACACA
>JBAMIG010000017.1:16263885-16275849 GCA_037177335.1 Kiunga ballochi | reverse complement strand
GTGTTCTTGGTATCTCTCATAGGCTAAATTCTTCCCTTCTCCTTAACCCATCACACATGCTTGACAGAAGTTTGAAATTTCCGGGCTCCGGCTGGGAAATGCGATTGGCCCAGGAGGAGCTTACCTACATGCAAATGAGGCAACGCAACCTTACTGCCTGTGATCCAGAGCGTGAGGAGGAGGACCAGGAATACACTCATGTTCCCTGAGCTCTAGAAAAAACACCTCCAACTCCTTCAATGTTAATACGCCACAATTAAACAGGCTGGGGTGGGGGTTAAAAAAAAAAAGAAGGACAGAAAGGAAAAACAAGGCAGACAAAAGACGCTTTCGTAATTTTTACGCACCAGTCGTGCAGAAAGCAATCACGGAATACAAGCGGACAGACCAATTCAGTTAATACTTCAATACTGTTATGAAGCGAGAATGAGTAGCGCAGAGGACAGCGGGAGCAAGTGCTCGTCGGGCCCGATTTCCAGCTTTACCATCCAGTCTATTTTAGGCACATCAACCGATGAGCTGCGCACTGGGACCAAGGAGCTCTCCAAGGGGCCGCAGCAGCCGCCGCGGAGACGTTCACTGTCGGTGTCGTCCGAGGAAGAGTGCAGCGGTGGTGAGGACTCAGCCGATTGTTTCTGCTCCGATACCGGTCACAGCGAGCCGTGCACACAGCATCAAACCCGCAACTTCTCTTGTTTAGGTAAGCAGTTTATAAAAAAAATACTATCGTCATTATTATTAAAGGTTGTCATTTTTTTTAAGCATAAAACTTATTTTCTAAATTAGGCCTCTTTTTTTTGTTTTGGTTTTGCATTGCTGCATGTCTCATTAGCATAGATTTGCGATTACACATGTACTTCCATTGGTTTTTTTCTGTAAGCTGCTATCACCACCAAAGAATTGTGAAAGGTCGAATAATTAGTGTTCTCTGTTTCCTCCCGTTTAAAATTGAATTGAGCCAACTACTTGATGAAACATGGCTGCACTACACATCGTCAATTGAGCGTTAAATAGAGCAGAATTTAATTAATAGCTTAGTGTAGCTACGCCTTGCATGTCATGGAGGATAATTTATTTAAGAAATTTCTGCGTTGAAGCAGTTATATGGCTATAATTTAACAAATCACTGGGGGAAATTTAGTCTAAAATATAAAATTCTTACGGAAAAAAAGTTTTATTCGTCTGTTTAAAATGCCACTTAAATAAAGTTTTTTTTTTTTTGTAAGATATGAAACTCATCATCCTCCTCCTCGTGCTGTATTCAGGTCCAGCTAAGGCACTTCTGTCTGGAAATGACGGGCTCGCACGACGGCCGCACCTGTCACAGCCTCTGCTGCAGGATTATAAGGAGGAACAGGAAAGACCCTGCCATCAAATGTCACCTTTGTCGGAGGAGAGACAGACAGATGGTGCGGACAAACAGAGCAACTCGGCCAAGAAGAAGACGCGCACGGTTTTCTCCCGGAGTCAGGTATATCAGCTGGAGTCCACCTTCGACATGAAGCGCTACCTGAGCAGCTCGGAGCGGGCCTGCTTAGCCTCCAGTCTCCAGCTGACGGAGACTCAGGTCAAGACGTGGTTTCAAAATAGGAGGAACAAATGGAAAAGGCAGCTGTCAGCTGAACTGGAGGCGGCCAACATGGCCCATGCGTCCGCACAGACACTAGTGGGGATGCCGTTGGTTTTCAGAGATAACAACTTACTGCGTGTACCGGTTCCCCGGTCCATCGCCTTCCCGACGCCCCTGTATTACCCAGGGAGCAATCTGCCAGCATTACCTTTATACAACCTGTATAACAAAATTGAGTACTGATTGACTGTTCTGTAAGCTCATCATAGCAGTCCACGTTGAAATCTCATCACAAATACAACATCCTTATTAGTGTCTCCACATAAACTCTGCATATTGTAAGACTTTATTTGTTATTATGCAGCAACTGTAAGTCTCAAGAGAAAGCAGTCAAACCTCCCTATTTGTATAAAATACACCATGTGTATAACCTATAATAATTTTTTACTTTTATTTTGTTATCTTGCTTTGACTGGGAAAATACAGCATTTGAACCTGTAATATCACATTAAGGAAAGCTGGATTTCAAAAGAGCTGCTCTGACACTTTGTTTTAACATGTTACAATTCAGTTATTTTATTTTACCCAAGAATAAAAATACATAACTCTTCCATATGAGGAAAATATATAATTGTTTCTATTGTAATTTAAACCTTCAATTAAACATTCAATAAATTTTTCTATTTCAGTGAAAATGGAGCTTGCTTGCTTTTGTTATGTGGGATCTTTTGGATTTGAATGCTTAGATATAAAATAAGACTATTTTCCATTACTTTCTGTATTCTGTGAGGACAAAAAAAAAAAACATTACGAAAAAATAGTGTCATTGTTTATTATAATAAAAAATAAACTATTTAAAAAGGTCCACAACATTTTGTTATAGAGATTGTAGAGCTGCAGAAATGTGAACAACAGGTGTTTTATGGATCCAGTCTGAAAACAAGGGTTGAGGGGGTTCAGGAGAACATGGAGAAGATTAAGTTAACAGATATAAAACAAACTGTCTCCTCTGAATGTCTAATGGCATGCTGACAAATACGTGATGGTGTGTTACCTGACAGGTGCATTTCAATTCCAGACAGAATAAATTTACAAAAATGCTGTAAAAAATACACATTTATTTATTTAAGAAAGCTAACATTGATTTTTAAAGCTATTTCCTGAGCCTAAAACATTATAAAAACATTTCTTTCCTAAAACTGGTGTTTCCATTTTTTGTCAGTTTCAAATAAATGTATTAAAAATGCAAGTGATCGCTGTTACTAATGACAAGGTGGAAGCTGGTTTTGAAGAAGGAGATTAAACACATCAAGCTGCAAATGAGATGAACACTATCACTAGCCAATCATGCCTCTGGGCGGGATCTTCTCTCATTTGAAGTCTGCTTCCAATAGTTCTCGTGCATCAAGCCTTGGAAGGGGAAACCCAAGACAGAGGCATATTGGAAAAGTTCAAGACTCCGGCTGTCATTGAGATGTACTCCCATTCTCCATTTGTGGAACAGATTTCTAGATCAGCCACTCTTTGTGGACAGTGTGTCCTTAGATTTAAGATGTTAGATTAGATTTTTTTTTTTTTATTAAAAAGAGTCTTGATAAAAGTGCAGAATCCATTAAATTACTAAATATACATCTTGATCTAATCAAACATATTTACTGAAAGTCAAGCACACACACACATATCTACTCAGATGACTTGTGGTTGATGGGAAGCGATAAAATCATGCCATTTGCCAGTTTTTCTTGGATGTCACATCACGTAGGGAAGCCCCCCCCACCTTCCACCTATTTTACCCATCCCACCAGTCTCTCGCTGTGTGCTAATGGCTACAATAGCTATGACTAGCCAGGCTCTGCTGCCTCACAGATTATGCCTGACCCAATTTCTGCAATTCCCTGTGTTTCTGGGAAAATGGATAGCGTTAGACAACAGCTCTGATTTATGGGTAACTCCGGCTGCAGCGAGGAGGTGAGGTACAGGAGGATGAATCCATGACAGACAGGCGCGAAAGAGAAAAGAGAGATGGAAAGAGGGATGGAGAACGGTAACGCTTATGAAACGGAGCAATAGCTTTGGTTGAATGAAGCTGTTTATTAGTTTCCAAGTGGTCATTATGTCATCATGTGTGATGGCAATGTGCTGCTCTTTTGGATGAATGTTTGCACCCCTGCGACTTGTGGGAAATCTGCATGACCTGTCACCTGAGGAAGTTTGATTTACAAGACAGTCAGGGAGGGAGAGAGAAAGATGTGAGGAGATGCTGTGAGGAGGAAAAGGGAGAATGAGGAGCGGAGACAGAAAGTAAAAGAGAAGAATAGGTGGGAGGCAGAGGAGGGTGTTTGATGTAACTATGTATCACCTCAATGGCAGGCGTGAATTACAAATTTTAATAGCAAGGCAATGAAAATGATTTGAAGTGGTTTAAACTGCAAAGAGACAGCGACTGGCATGGTGATGAAGATTTGTTGAGATGATATGTTGTGCCTTAGGATTCATCAAACCTGCCTGGTAAGGTGAAAAGCAAGTGTAATTCACTCTGTGGGATAATTTATGATGGGAGTAATGGAAACTGTGGGCTGCACACAGTGTGCGAGGGGAGAGTCAAAGACAGACTGCACTGGGTAAATTGATTCTCAGGATAGTTTTTAGCACATATTTACAGAATCATTATGAATTACCCAAAAAACAAAACTCCAGAAATCACCGCTTTTTACATCTCGGGATAAAATGTCATTGATCAAAACTAACTTAATAAAGACTCCATTCAATTTAAACAGGCTGCAAAAACACTAATACTCTATCCGTATATCCGGAGATCTCATTTTTTCAATATTCCGTCCTTTCATCATTTATTTGGATAAGGGCTTTTCAACAAGCTCCCAACATATTTACAGCCTTTTGATTTAAAGAGGGCATGTGTGGCTTCATATTAAAGTGGAAGGATATGAAGTATAACACCACAAGCAGATGTAGAATCTCGGTCTGCCTCAAGACAAGAGTTTTAAAAGCGATCGCAATGCATTAAGCCAGACAACTCTCAAAACCCGTTTGCTCCCTAAATGAATTTGAGGAGAGCCTAACAAGGTTTTTGAGGCAGGCCCTGTCATCCGCTGGCTTTAACCAGCTCTGTATTTATGGGTTAATGGTTAAAAAGGAGAGCTCGGAGCAGAAGTGATTTTTCATGATTCTGTTTTATATCAACTGGAAATGAAGGAGCTGAAGGCAAATTGTGTTTGCTGCCCCCCCCCCCACAGCCCTTTCTCCTTAACAGGATAGGGAGATGCTTCCAGGCATAGATGTACAGATGTGGATTTCGCCTTTTAAACAACACATAAAAAGAAAGTATACAAAAATATTAAACAAATGCATTGAGAATCCTAATGAATGAAAGAGGCCTGATCAAACGGCGGAAAAAAACATTTGCTCTGTCTTGTAGTTATACTTAAATCTAACAAACACGAAAAGGATTTCCATTATCCCTTTTGGAGCACATTTAGGGTTGATAGTTTAACAAACTTTGCATGAATGCAATAGAACAGATTGCACAACCTCAAGACAGCACAGCAATTCAACAAAAGTGTCTTCAGCCAGAGTTCTTCACTTCTATGGTAGCAGAAGCAGTACAGGAGTTCTTTACCATCTATAAAAATATCAATATGTTCTGCTCGACATATTGAGTAGTCTGCTCGACTACTCTACCAAAACAATTATATTACTCTGAGGATTAACTGAAACATTACTAAACTGAATTAAATGAATGACGGCGTGATAACTATATCCATATTGGAGCTTTTGAGATGTTCATGATAAAAGGTCAGATATAAGCAGTTCTATTATGTGAACCACAAAAAAAATCTTTCAATCTTAAAGTTATATTCCAAAGAACAACATTTAACCAAAGATGTGACTTTCGATGATGAACTGCATTAAGCTTCATTGCTAAATTACTGACCATTTCTTGAACTCTCCTTTCTGAAGTACCACTCATGGCGCAATACGCATCAAACTATTAGAGACTACAGTTGGTGAAGAAAATTCAGCTATTACTCTGAGATAAGTCCATTAGTGTTACCTTTGACACAATAATGGCTGTGAGATTCAATTTTCTGCCCTCCATTTTGTATTTGTAAGGATAATAAGGGGATTATCTTGAAGGCCTTATGCTACACACTCAAGCATAAGACCACCGAGACAGAGAGCTCCGCAACAGTTGTTTTCACATCCTCCCCTTTCTCCCTAAGCCCTTCCCTCTGCTCATAGACCCTCTCAAAGAGAGGCAGAGAAGATAAAGCATGTCATTATTCTATTAAAGACCTACAATTTTTGTAATGGGACTTGCAGTGGTCGGCAGAAGTGCAGGCAGCTCCTTCAATATCCTGGACATTATTTGCTCGTTTAGTTAAATGATGTTTCTAATTCCCTCATAATTACTTGTAATGAGGCTGTCTCCCTCGTTTTGATGCGGCTACATCTTAATACAGCATGGCATTCTTTTTTAGGCATAATTACCTCTCATGAGGCTGGGGAGCAAGGCTGGGGTTTGCTGTATGCTGCACACGTGGCAAATTGGCTTGTTTCCTGCCATCTTGTCTTCCTGCAAATTGGTAAATTAAGTTTCTCGGTTGCAGCATTAGAACAGTTAAGTTTGCTTTCTTGGGTCCTTCAAATGATCAGCTTCACTGACAGAAAGATGTTTGTATATGACGTGTTTGTCTCATTATCGTTTCAGACTTTATATTTAAAGAGTGTTTAGTTACTGTTTGAGGAGCTGAAAAATAACATCATAATTTTTTTCTTGTGTTGATGATCAGAGAGCTACAAAATTAACAGAATTTGACAAAAATCCATGATCTTAAATGGTTTTATTGAAAAAAAAATCTAACAGAACAAAAAGTAACACGTGGACAAATAGTTACACTTGCACTTGTCAAACAGTCTGAGAAGCTTTTAATATGAAAATATTTCTTTTTGGGGGGATGATAAATAAATAAAAACACATTTTACATTTCAATGCTTAAACTGAAAGGTTTAAAAATGCAGCATCCAGGCTTAGAACGGATTGTCTCTTTCCTGCCCAGCTGTCCTTCTGTGTTGTCCCTCTGAAACGGTCCTGCTGCCGTTCTCCAACCGCAGTCGTTGCAGGTTTGGCTGAAGGGTTTTTATTTCTAAGTGCTGATGTGTCGCAGACAGTTTGGCTCTACAAGGGCCTGTTACATGCCGATTAAAGAGAGGGAAGGAGTGCTCCCGCAGGGCGGCCTTGTACATTTACCCCAACCACAAAAAGGTCTAACGTTCACGCCCCGGTGCTGACATGACCTTCAAACAAGGTCCCTTTGCTGCCTGGGTGGATACTGGAACTGTCTAGAGGAGACCTGCAGTGGACTTAACAGACAGACAGGAAGAAGTCATATCTTTATATCAGGAATGAGCTGCTATATCCAGGAAAGTAAGAAGATAGGGCTTTTATAGGAAACTTGTTTTGTTCTTTGCTGTTTTTCTTTAGTACTTAATGTGATAATATGTAATTGTGTGTCGCACTGAGGGTTTTTTGTCAGATTTGCTGTATGTTAGAAAAAATTACAATTGTGTCTCCCTAAATACCTGAATAATAAAAATCCTAATCCAGTCATACATGCATTTATGGCTTTTTTCTTTTTTTCTTTTATTTTGTGAGAGCATAAACAGATTCTCAAGTGATTCCTTTGTCTTTGCATGGTCAGTGATCTGTTTGTTATGAGATCTGATATTGAGGTCTTCTTTATACAGATCTCTTTGTAAAGACCAAGTGGTCTCTTTCAGCTGCAGGGGTCTGGTGTATAGAGAGATGATCTGTCACTTCAGTCTGAGACTGACTGCTGACCACATAGCCTGCGGCACAGCAGCAGGGAACACAATGAGTGCAGCACACTATCACCTGACAGCTAATTAGGGATCACTCCCCTGGAAGGGAATACATCGTCTTTGAGGGAATGAGAGGCAAAAGCAGGAGGTCACTGAAATCCGTGTGAAGTGTCAGTCAAAGCCACAAGCCACCTGCAAATTCTAAACAAAATTCCTTGAAGGATGCATGTTTGGTTATTATCTTATTGTTGTGAATTGTTAATGGGATGTAATTATGTCATATCTGTCATGTCTTCACTAAAATAAACTAAAGTACAAATCTCAGATTTTGCATTCATTTTTAACATTTTCCACTTCACAGAGCACCAGCGGTACCCAAATGTGTAAGTAAGCGTGTCCACATTTGTGGTACTGAGAGTGTGTGTACATATACACACCCAGGGTTGTGTGTGTGGTTTATACTAGAAGCCAGGGATTTCTTTGAAAACACATTTGTAACCATTAGTTGAGTGTAAGGTTTCATGTGCAGAGTGCATCCTCTGGACTGGTGTCAGAGTTTCTGTACGGCTCTGCAGCCGCTTCTTCAAGAGGGACAGTGCTAAGAGAAGGATGGAGGTGGTGGGTCGGGGAGGAGGAGGGGGAAGCACTGGAGCCTAGGCGTCCCACCAACAATGCATCACGGCAGGCAGGGTGTAACCCGAGCACCCCCTCTGGCCCTGGTGTGGGCTGCCACAGCGCACTCCCTCTCGACCCTGTTTGCACCCCCAAGATGCTTTTAAAGAGATTTGGTCAGTGAGAAAACAGTTCTTCAAAAGAATTGTCATCACATTAGAAAGGAATTAGCCAGGCCTGAGGCCAAGGATTCCCTCCCTGACTAATTCTGTACCCCTTAACAATCCGTTTTGGCGCTGGGCTGCTGGTGAGGCACGCTCTAGGTGTAGTGGGGAAGATGTATTCGAGGAGAGAAGATTCCCATGATCCCGCAGGTGGACAAACCTGACAAAGGTCATTAGGAAAGGCTAATGGCTAATCCATCTGAAACATGGTCAGAAAGATTTGAACAAATACAAGTGCAGTGACAGATAAATATACAAAGAGACTGTAGAGAACTGTAAATGAGTTCAGGGACTTATTACACAGAGCAAAATGCAAACAAAGTTTGTTTTCTGCATCTACTCTTGAGTTCATAGATACAGTACCACAATGGTTTAGATGTTGGGGACCAGGAGTTCTAACATGAATAAAGGCTCCCATTGACATCATTTTTCAGATCAAATCAAGGAAACCATTTCAGCGCTTGGCCACCTGTTTTTCAAAGCCTGCAGGGCCTACTGGGTACAACCTTTCCTCTCACTATTAGACAAACTAATCTGATTGCAGAAATGATGGAGACGGGGAGGGGCAGAAACTTACAAACCAAATGCTGCAGGGTGGGACCTGATACCACCTCTTCACTGTCTCTCATGGTTGAAAAACTACTAGAGTCTTAAGAATGATCAAGCAAATATAAGGTGTGAGGCAGGGAAAAAAGACAAAACAGAAAAGAGGGAGAAGCAGGCTCCCCAAGGCACAAGCAGAAACACAGTTAAAGTCAGAATTGGGTTCAGGAGACTGTGGACATTTAAGTGCCTTTTCTGTCTTGACTGAAATATTTGTAACTTTTCTAAGCATATTTACTCCCTAAAGTTGTTTAACCATATACATTAAAACTTTTTAAAGCCTTTTGCATTGATGTGGTTAGTCCAAGTGGGTGTGAAGGAAAACACGCTTGGTAAACTAGCAGGACCGCTGAGCAATTGTCCAATTAGGAAGTGGCCCATCATGACAAGCTCATTTGCAAAGAGAAGGCTTAACCCCGAGGGTTCGAAGGTCGGGATCAAAGGATGTCCCCGTTGGGACCGCACAGAGATCCTGAGCGAAATACTGATCCCAAGCTTTTGTGAAGGAATCTTCTAATTACAATAAATCTCCACTGGAAGGTAAAGACAGGAGTGCTTGGTACAGTGGCTATATGATAGCTGTGTCCTAAGGGCCTGCAGGTAGTCTATAGATGTCTGGGTAGAGGACTGATAGGAGATAGTGGTTGCCAATAGGGTTATGGCCTCTCATTTGCCCAGGTCAGAACGTCAGAGTGTGATCACAGGCTTTGCGGCTAAGACTGACCAGCACCTTTGAGCCGTTATAGCCTCTAGTGTGTAACTGGGTCTTTGACCTTGCCCGCAGATTAGTATCAGTATCAGTGCCAGCGCTGGATTGAACTCTCCCATTCTCAGTCCTCTTTCTTTTATTGTGCTGTTTTCTCACGAGGACATGTCAAGCTTCGGTCCCTCTCAGTAGAAAACATTCTTTAAAGAGGAATGTCAGAGCTCTTCTCTTGGCTTTTGTGATTAGTATAATGTTGCATTCTGAGCTATTGGTCTTTTTTTTTTTTTGGTTATTCAAAAAGGAAACTGGTCACATAAAGCTGATCTTGGGAGTTCTCAATGACTTAATCTACATATCAAGGCAGCTGGAAAAGGATCAAAAATAGATCTTCAATCTAAGTAAATATGAAACACAGAGAAAGAATACACATCATCATATAAGCTAACATGATGCTGAACCTGATTCCTGATAATTTCCAAAGAGACTAAATTAGAATACAGTCAGACTGTGCATGCCAATATTCTACACCTTGATGGCTGGACAACATAATGTTACTCATTGAAACTTGTTTACAGAATAACTGTCTTTGTTTCCATTCCAGGGAAAGGTTGTATGATGCTCTCTATACTCCTCAGTAGGCTCCGTAGCCATTCAGTGGGGGAGGAGAGAGGAAAAGGAGGAGAGAGTAGCAGTTTGTTCTTCCTGCAATTAGCATTCACGGTTAGCTAAGCAGAACTAATGCAGCGAATCTTTGAGTCTCGCATTACCTGTCCTCCACTGCCAGAGTACCTGCAGGCCAGATTAAACTGTAGCAAGATGACAAACCCCTGCGTATCCATTACAACCCTTTTATTATTAGCTGTGTTATTGGTAATTCCTTTTGAATAGCCATGACAAAAACTATGCATTGGCTGAGGTAGCCTGGAAAAAAATAAAAAATAAAAATAAAGAACAGGATACGGCATGGGTGTGGATAATGTGCTAATGATACTATGTTTTTGAAAATGAATGAGAATTGCCTGCACTGCTTTGGCATTGTGTGGCATTGTTTGGCAAAGCTGATGAAAGGCATAACTCCCAATGGCATATTTTGATCTGACCTGTTTTAAGAGATAGGCTTCCCATGATGATGATTAAAGCTGTCAAATGTCAACACTAGAAGCAATTTCTCCTAGACAATATTCCCTAACTGACTTGATTAATATCCTTTGGGCTCATTTATTTTATCTGATTTTGTTTCCACAAAGTGGTAATCTTCATTTAAACATTTCCTGCTTTTATTTTAAAAATAACTTTTGTGTTAAACAGGGTCATCCCATCTATGTTCTTAACCATCTAGGTCAAGATATAAATGATCTCATGGCTTCCCTTTTAACTGGGACAGGATCAGGATATGGGCTCTCCTTGTCACCATTATGGGATATGGATGAAATTGCAATGATCTCATGAGTCTTAAGTGACACAACAAAACGGCCACTTAGAGCTTGTCACGCAGTTTGAAGAAAAAATCCACTTTTGTTAGGATGCTGGCAATAGCAAAGCTTCATCTATCTTCAAAATATTCATATCTAATCTATAAATGTGAGATAAATAAAAGAGCTGTAAAATAAGTTTAATTTGTAAGAACAATGGACGATCAATGAACAAAGCCAGTTTTTCTTCTATGAATTTCTTCATGCTTTCCTCAGTATTTATTTGGATTGTTTATCCTCAGCTAATCATCGCCAGTTGTCTGAAGTGTTGTCTTATCAGTTACAAACAGGTACAAGCAGCACAAGTGCTCCCAATTGATCCACTAAAGATTCCCACTGTCACGAGGCCACTGTCTAGTCGCACCGAGCCCAAGAAGAGACACCACTCAAAATCAATAAGTCTTCGTGTGACGCTATCTCTGCTAAAGTCCACACTTCCTGTAGCCCATCACTATGAATGTGTGAGGCAATGAAATAAATCATTTAGAAAAAAATTATACTCATTGGTGAACTGATTATATTAATAGCAGATGTTAAGTTGTTTAGCAACATGACTCCTTAATGCTTTAATTAGCTTTTTCTTAGGACAAAATAATGCATTCTAATATTTTTAAAAAAATTTTTTGTTCCTTTAAATAAAAGTACTTTTTGTTTTACTGCTGTTCAATTCTTATTCATTTTCTTAATTATTTTTTTTACATTTTCTTTTAGTGATTTTAAAGTTAAAAAACAAAACAAAGCAGAATTCATGTTGCCATTGCAGGATGGAAATTTCTTGGAAATAGCGCCACAATTTCCCCCAAGTATTCAAAATGCATTTAATTTATTCTTATTTTTATTGCATGTTGCTCGGTTGCTTTGAATCAAAGCTTGCTTATATATATATATATATATATATATATATGTATATATATATATATAGATACACCAAAGTGT
>JBAMIG010000017.1:16243952-16254082 GCA_037177335.1 Kiunga ballochi | reverse complement strand
TTAGATTTAAAAAATGAGATGTCTCTGCCCAGTTACTCTTAATTCAGGCATTAAGGGGTATTATAAAAATAAAAATATTATGGTATGGCATAAATCTGGTTTGTTGAACAGCTCTTCAACCCTGTCTGTTAAATGACAGATTTAATTATTATAAATAATAATTTTGATTCATTATTGATTTATTAATGAATGTACTACAAGAAGAGTAATTGTTTGTTTTGTTGGTCAAAATATTTTTTTAGTAAAATGTCCAATTTACTGATTTTACTTAGTTTTTTTTATGTTGCCAAATTATAAAGCTCATTCATACAGAAAATGAGACATGCCAAATAGGTTAATTACTATTTCATTTTAAGAATGTAGATTTTTGTGGTACCAATAGGGCAATAATTTTTTTCTAAAAAAATAAACACAAAAAAAAGCTGCACTTTCCTTTATAATAGAAATCTGGGTTGGCTGAGACACAAGACATCTCTTTTATCAAGTTCTCCTATTCTGCTGCCCTTGAATAATGGCGTAAGGGCTTTTTCTATAAAAGTTGCAGCACAAAAGCAATTCCTATTTTCCTTTCATTGTCCCTGCTGGACAACACAAACAGGCAAACAAAGCTTGAGAGTGCATCGTTTGATTTCCATATAGATGAAATGTGTGCAATGAAATAAGCAAGTGTCCATTTGTACACGAGGCACAATGGTCTTCATCTTGATGCTTCAGTGTTGCTCAAAGTCTTTATGAATTACCTGAACAAATAGAATAAAAAGAATGATATTCCCTGCTTTGTAAATCCAAAAGGGTACTAATAGATTTTGATAGTGTCCTAACACTTGAGACACGAAGGAGGTTAAAGCAACATGAGAACTGATAGAACAGCACTCCTCTTCTTCTTATCGTTACACACCCCTATCCACACTTGTGACTATGTCCAGCTCTTTTTGGCTCTTTTGACAGTTACACACTATATGTTACGATATAAGATACTTTATGGAGCAAATTGTAATGTAAATAAAATCTTTATACTTACTGAGAAATGTGATATTTGCTATGTTTGTTATTAAAAAATCTAAATAACTTGATATTCCCATCTTTCCAGTGACATTTTTTAACTTATTGTCTGAAATCCTCTGCCAGAATCAGTAAATATGTTGCATAATCTAACAGCCCAACGTGACATGCATGTGTTCAAGTTATAAAGAATTGTAATGATGCATGCAATTATCACTGATCCACAGTGAGACGTGGTTAGAGAACATTTCTCCACAGATGGAAGATGTTAAGGTGGATAAACATGCAAAAACAATCTTAAAATGCTACCTGGTAGTGCTGTTTCTTTCCATTTTTGAGATAGTTACACTATTTTCACCAACTTGTATTTATTTAACCTTAAAGGTTAAATAAATACAAAGCTGTCATTACAATACATCATATAACCTGTTGCCAAAGTTTATAATCCATATACTGAGGTTTCAGGCTCAATGAAAAGCATCCTCACAATATAAAAAAAAAAAGAATCGAGGCTAGGTTAAAAGCAGCATGTAGTTATTAAGGAGTTTGGTGTTAGTTTGGTGAACAAACTCCGACATTGTTGCTGTGCGTTACATTATTTTTTTATGTAAATACTCAAACAAACCTAAATTGGTGTAGGCAATCTGTAAATTCACCACAATACGTCCATTTAGCACTTTAACCCAGAAGTGATACAGCGGCATTCAGGTCGTATCATCAGATTATGTGAAAATGTGCAAGATCTTTCACTTATTACTTGGCACCAGTTTGTCACTACTTGTTTATTTAGTCAGGGATGCAATGATTCAACTAGAAAAAGCTTAGTATTTACAAGCTGAATTATATCCCTGCCTGATTAATTGGACATATTTAGTTGATAATATCCTCACTCTGTGCTTTTGTACCAAGCTTTTTTTGTTAACCATTAATAGTTAATGAACACACTCACATTTTTCCTAATAAATAAAGTCAGCCGTTTAGTTGTGAAATCTTTAACAAGTGTTTTCCATTTGGCCTGCACAAACTTAAAACAAGCAATAAACCTCAATGCTTTTTTGATGAGTCAAAATAAGCACTCAATTAAAAAAAACTAAAACAATGTTAAAATATTTTTTTAACATGATATAATGAAAAGAAACCAATCAAATTATTTTTTAAATCACTGTTTTTATCTTATTATTAACTATTTACATGCCTATACTTGAAATAGGGTTAAAAAAAATCAAAATAAAAACATTAGCTTGTAAATATAGGTGATTATAGTACTCCAGATGAAGGATAAGACAGACTGGATTATTGGCAAAATGTACAAAAAAAAAGTTCAGACTTCAGAGAGAATGCTGACAAATATAATGATCAAGGTTTATATTTCTTTGATCTGCACAACCCCAGTTCTTTACCAAACCTCTCAAGACCAGTTTCTGGTCGGCCACACACCGGTATCTCTCATCTTATGATGAAAAAGCTTGTTCGCTACACACAGCAAAACAATATTTAGAGCTCCCAGGTTCCAGGTCCCATTTGAAGAGATCACATCGAGACATGAAAGCACTCTTTTTTTCCTTGTGTTCAACCCCACTCATGTTCCCCTGAAGCGTCGATCCTCTGATGGTGGTAAATGAGTTAGAGACAATCCAAGTCTTGGGTAAATGGAGTTGTGAGCTGTTAATGCTGCTCGAGTGGTTGTAACAAAGCACTGAAGAGACATAAAATGCAGAAATCAGAAAAAAAAACACACTGTGCAAGACATGTTGGATGATAGGAGATAAACACAGACAACACATTAGCAAGATGCTAAGAACCCCCCTCCAAAAAAGAACCTAAATGTGCCGTAAACCAGACCCTGAATTCACTACGATGTCAGTATAGGACTGCTTACAGTCCGAAGTCAGTCATATCTAACTCAGCATCCATGGAGAAATTATGCTAATGTAACAGTTGAATAACTTTTCTCCTCTCTTAAGAGGTTAGTAGTTTTTAATCTCACCCAATTAGCACATTAAACACAAAGCGCTACAGAACCGAGCAGCACTGGAGCAAATGAGCCCACCAATCTAATTGGAAATTAATGAATGCTTTAAAGTGCTAGCAGCTAGTGCAATTGTAATTCAAAACAAGACAAAATTAATCACAATAATTTCTAGGAGAGAAAGTTAGCATTAACATAATTGAAGCAGAGAGGATAAAAAGGCCATGGTAGCGTAGGGGAGCACAACTAATCAGTAATCCTCCATGGAGGAAATTGTTTGTTATTCTAATTAATTATCCACTGTACTTAATCACCTAAATTGCAAGTGAAAACAATTATTTGCCTCTTTCTCTAGCTTTCATATCAGAGAAGATGAACTGTCCAAGTGCTCACGTTGGTGGGTGGGAATGGGGGTCACTAAAATAGCTGCAATACGGGAGAAACATATGAGTTCACACTTCTGTACAACAGAACCTCACATGTAGACTGCTTAAGCTAAACAACAGCTTTTAACTATATGCTCATCCCATTTTCCATTCATATTCCAACTCAATTGCCCTTCACCCTTTCATAGGAAAAAAAGACACATTTTCACAGCACAAGCTTGTAGATTAAAGTTTTTTTTTAAAAATAATAAATAAAAAGGAGCTGAATTTACTCACAGTGAAACAGTCTGTTGTATATCCTCACTCCTGAACAAGCAGCAACATTTATGGGCAAGAATGTAATGATGTTTGGAGGGAATGTATCTGTTGCTTTCAGAGCATCTGTTGCCAGTGCAGGCGCATTGGCATTGGCAGCAAAAAGCCATGGAACATTAACTGCTCCCAACAGAACTTCCAGATGGATTTTGTTCTAATGGCATCATTATACGCTAAATTAAAAGGCGGGTAAATGGAAGTGTGAAAATTTAAATGACTGAAAAAGAAAAATCTTTCAAGCTTGAGCTGTCTTTAGTAGAAGCCTCCGACGGAGAGATTGTGAACTGAGCCATGAAATGAGTGTTAATCATACGCATACATAAAATAGTAATGAAGAAATTAATAGTACAGTAGGGTTGCAGTACACATTAGCCTCTGTTATGTTTAACACAGCAGCTGAAACTAAAATGGCTGCTTTGTAGATGAAATGTTCAGCGGACGTTTCACTTCATGTTACATACTCTAAGTTATTTCTCATGCGAATATGGAATATAATGAAATTATTTCGAAATTGTGTATATTTTTAAATGGTTTCACATCAACTGTCATTTTACTCTTTATAAAATATCAATATATGTCAAGTTAACATTCATTTGACAGAGAGAGAGAAACTATAAAAAAATCTATGTTAAATTAACAGCAGATTTTATCTGTTAATACACATTTAGATTATATTTTACTGTTACAATGATAAAATTCTAAACTATGCAAATTAAAGAGGGACAAATATACATTTGAAGAATTTGAGTCTGCAGAAGATATACATTACAACTTAATTTGGTATTAAGAACTTTGATTTGATGTGATTTTAATACACAGTTTATCTGCATCACAAACTCAAATAATAAAAGTCTATGCAATTTTCATTTTGAAATATAGCTGTGTAATTCCAACACCAAGTACTTTTTTATAAGCTTGGATAAATCAGGGTACAAAGTATTATTGATCATGTGTTGTGTTTTTTGTCGCAGATGTTTGAAGCATAGCTATTTCAGTAAGATTTTAGAGATATATCCTCATAGTTGTCTTCATAAAACTTCAGTCATTTGTTTCTTTCTGCAGCAAACAATCAAAATTGATGCCTGAGATAAGGACTCATGAATGCAATTGTGAGCACAGATTTTGGGTCACCCGGTCTCCTGACCCTGACTGAGACCTTCTGACCTCTGTCTGGCCCTTAGAAGACACTCATGGCCTTAACCTTTACCCTTTGACAAGCTGTTGTGTTTAAAATCATCTTCAAGATCCATGTCTAAGATCGATTGAGCTAAAGAAGGAAGCTTTTCCAAGCAAAAAACAAGGCAGCCACAGTCATTTGATGATATTTTAGCTTTTATTACTTTTCAAATATATTTTTTTAAAAGTTAAATACAAAATAATTTTATTTTTAAACAAAAATAAGATGGTGGTAAAAGAATCTGCAGATTACATTCAATTTAGAGGCTTTTTATGCAAGTGCTATAACTTTTTATTCAAACTGCTCTTAAAAAAAGAGCACTAACAAAAATAACAGACTACTTTTTTACAGCAGCAGTAACAGGGCATTCTGTATTTAGGTGGTAAGGGTCAGCCGCACTCACTGCTATGAAGAGGGATGAAAGAGAGAGAGTTTGAGCTGCTGCCCTCTGACCTGATAATTAAAAAAGAGAGATTTCACAAAATGCCATTATCAAAACAACTCTCCTAAACCCATTTAACATGACTTACTTGCTAAACACATAGCAGCTAATGTAACTGAGCAACCCTCATGGTAATGACTGCTCCTGATGTTAATATTGCCTACATTTAGCTTGTTTTTTTTTCTTGCATGAGTTATTTTTTTATTACTCCCATTGTGGCCTTTTTATTTTCTAAAACAGCTTAATTTCAGTTCTGTTTTCTTTGTACTTTGCATCAAAACTTTGCTGCCATTGGCATTAATCTAACTTTCACGTGAAAGCTCATTTCTGAATCACATTCTACCTCTTGCTTTTCACCCCGTTTCAGAGCCACCGTCCACCATGTTTGTTGGCTTTGACAAAAGCTTCATTAGAGAGTGCCAGCCATCTCAGTAATTGGGCCCATTTATTTCAAAGGTACATTTAATGGTGCCTCCTATTTGTCAGCAGCGCACTGAGGATTAAAGTACAATAGATCACAATGCTCCTTTTCTCGTGGTTCTATTTTCTTCATTTTAGAGGTGGCCAATTATTAAATTATTTTCACTTTTTCTTTCATCTGCAACATACTATAAATTTGTGTGGACCTCTCCAGTTAATGGTGGTGGCAGTGGGTGTCTGTGTGTGAATGTCCATGTGGCCTGCATGCATGTTTGTGTGTACGCTGTTCATGTCATTTTGTATGTCTTAGTGTATTTTACATACTGTATAGTACATGGAATTGGCTTATATGGGGATGCACTTTAGGCCCGTTTGATAACAGACATTTTCTTTTCCAATCTTGTACATTTACTCATCAGCATGTGTGTGTGTGTGTGAATGCATGTGTTTGGAGGGCATTTCCATATCTACAGTACTACAGAGGAGTGTTGTGCCAGACACCCCTCAATCCCTTTCATTATAGGCCTCAAAACATCAAAAGCCATGTAAGCAACCAAGGTGGGGAGAAATTACTTTGTGTGATTTCTCTGCCTCTGACTGTCAGCTCTCCCCTTTATGTCAGTAATTGTGGGTGATTATTTTAACTGTGAAAAGGGTAGCAGGTAATAGAGGCTGATTAAATCCAATGGACAGCAGCTCCGACAACCCTTAAGACACTGCCATGTAATAATAGTGAGAGCCAGCGACACCTACACAGCCAGTCCACTCACCTTATTTTCAGTGACATGAGGCCAGATGCAATTTAATGCATTTATTGTGGTGTGAGCCCCTATATTGACAGCTGTAAACAGTTGTGGTTAAATTGAATCTTGAAGCATGGCTCTCTGTTGCAAAGCTTATGTTACAGTGACAAAATGTGCTGGTATATTTCAAAATGAAAGGAATGCTCATGCACAAACACACCGAGATGATATTCTATCATTTGACAACCACAGGCTGACACAACAGGGATTAGTGTCAGTACCCAAGTCTTTTTTTTGTTTTCTTGAAAAACACCTGATATAAAAATTATCAGTGCCAAGAAGCATGAACTCTTTTTCATTTCCAAACAAGACTCCTCATAATCTCAACTCAAGGTATCCAGTTTAAAGTCTTGTTCGAACAGGTGAAGTAAGGGCATTATAGATAAGTGAGCGGCAACTTTATGTGGAAGTTATGATGTGCTAATTTGCTTATCTTATTAAGAAAAATGTGACATAGAAAAATGTCTTATTGTTTAGTTGCTCATCTAATGTCTGTATGTGAAAGTTATGATAAAATAGTTCATTTTCATGAAGAAAATGTGGGAAGTAAGACACGTTTTGAACATATTGAAGGAAATAGAAAAGTAAATGGCATGATTTCCAAATCCATTGATGTCTTAATTTACTTTTTTTTTTAAAAAAGGGTGGCTGTTTTTTTCCCTTTAAGTGATGCTGCGAGTAATTGGTATAAACCTGCAACATCACTTAAAACATTTTTAATTTGTAGAATTAGACCAATCTAAACTCTACACAAGGCAGAAAAGCAACCAAATGAGACAAATGTGGACCCTTTTAAAAATACATGACAAATTCAACACTATAGCGGATTTTCACTTCACATCACTTCTCTACTGCATTATTTTAGTGATCGGACATCCATTTTCCAGCACGGTCCAGGTTGTACAACCACGTGGAAACATGAACTACCTTATGTGGACCGCCACAGTAACTACCTGATGGACATGTGATGTGGTGAAAATCCACAATTTAACACTTGCACAGTGAAAACTTTTAAAGCTGCGTAATGGAAATTTCTCTTCCATGTCCTTTTTCTGAGCCTTTAGCTCTACTGGAAACCTGCTGTTTATGAAACGTAATATATCTTTAAAAAAAAGCTTAATCCAAAAATAAACCGACTTCCAAGCAATCTTTCCTGCTTTCCATACATCTTTTTCTCTCCCAAATATTGACATTCTATTAACTAACACACTGATCTTTTAGACGTCCTTATTTAGTCATATCCTGCACAGGTTTCACACCAGAAGACGTGAAATTGCAGTCTTTTTGCCTGCAGCTACCTCCAATGCTTGGGTGGCTACTTATTTAGAAAAAGAGTAGAAAAAAAAACCTCCAGAAATTAAGTAACCATCTGCTGAGTTCGGAGTGAATTCTAAATGTGATCTTTATTGATGAACAGAGTGGGTTGCACAAGCCACAAGCACAAAGAAGTCAGTCTGTTGGTGGTGGTGCCCAGGCTGATATAAATCACATCTCCTCCATGCTATTAATTTTTGGAGCTTTAGGGAGGTGAGGAGTGAGGCTGCTGCAGGAACATCCCCTACAGAGACCCTTGGTGAATTGGGACTTTATACCCAAGTAAACAACTCTCCTTGCCCAGAGGGCAGCACCAACAACATCCCATCCATTACACGGAGTAGAGAAAGAAAGAGGGTGAGAACCAAGGAAAGGAAAGAAACAACAAACATTTATTTACTGTCACTGTTGTCATTTTCACAGCCATTTTTTTTCATGATTTATGAGTGACTCTGATGGAGGCTTGAGGTGAGTTGATTGGGTCAGGTGAATTGGTACAGGTATGGATGCAGCTTAGAACTTGCTTTTATAAAAAAGTAAAACATTAAATTCATTCATTCATTCGTTCATTTTACTATACTCCTAATCCAATTCAGGGTCACAAGGAAAGGAAAGCCCTTCCCACCAAATAGCAGGCAAGAGACTGACTGCCAGTTCATTAGTGTCATCATGACAAATACAAAGACACAATATTGTCCAAAGTGTGAAGACTTAGGACAGAATAAACAAAAAAGGTCTACATTTTAATAACAGGGGTATTCTTTTACAAGGATAAACTATATCACTACCATCATTAGTAGTGGAAAAGCTGTCTCCAACATAAATGTCTACCTATTTAGCAAACAAAACTAAAGAATTTCTCAACCAACAAAAGTCTTTCCTCTAGTAGACACAGAGGTGTCATCTCCACTGCTCCTGTGGTTTATAAGCTCTGTCTCTATGGCTCCAGTGGGTTTGCAATAATGGCAATGTGATTATTAAAACTACTGCCGCCCACTAAACACCTCACCTGAGGAAGATATCCTCACATACCACAAATGTCGGAAGATTTGCCACACCTTCTTTGAATAACTTAAATGTTAAAAAAAATAGGGCCAACACAAGAAACATAGTCATGATAACATTTTGCGATAGTTTTTCTTGTAGATTGGGACTCTTGGTTCACATTCCAGACAGGATGAAAAGATTTTGTATCACTGTGTGTAATGGAACAGTGCAGAGCATGTCTGGGAAGGAAGGCAGGCATAGGATAATTCAGTCTTCTAGCAATGAATTCACCTGGATAAAGTGACCTGATACAGGATGTATCATCTTTGCTTTCAAATGCCAAAAGGGACTTTTTTCCATAATGGATTTAAAATTGTCTGAAATTTGGTCTGAGGCTTCTGGTTTAGTAGCATTTTTACAGTAAACCAACTGTGACTTTGGGTGACGTGAAGATGGCAACTTTATCTGTTTGTTTGGGGCAGCTGTAGCTCAGTTGGAAGAGTAGTTGCCTGGTTGGGAGTTCAATTCCAGACCTCCCCTGACTACATGCTGAAGTTTCACTGAACCCTAACTAGCCCTGGATGTGCCTATTGGGGTGTGAGTGTGTGTGTGAAGTACAGTGTAAAGCACTTTGAGTGGTCGAGAAGACTGGAAAAGCACTATATAAATCAATGAAAAATGCTTTGCTGATAACTCATTTCTTCATACCTGAAAAAATACTGTGAAAATTCAGTTATATTTGTATACAGTGAAAAAAAATCTTATAATTAAAATAACAAACATAATTTAAAACTTCAGTGATCGGACTTGTAAGGGATAAAGACTATTTATTACAGTGATATTACATCATTGAGCAGAAAGAAAACAATGCTATGCATAAGGCAAGTCTTTAATAGAACATAGAGGCACATCATGTATTTTAAATATTAGTCAATAAACTCACCTGTCCTATTAACTGTAATGTCACATTAAATTTTCATGGAAAATAATTTATACTGCTGTAAAGGTTTGTCTGTCTGACGAGTTAAACTGTTCTCTTCCAAAATTCAAGCTAAGGGTTCCTAAAGTAATTATTAGCTAAAATAAATCCATCCATTCATCCATTTTCTACTGCTTATTAACAAACAGGGGGTGCTGGAGCCAATCCCAGCTGTCGCAGAAATAAACGAATATATTTTAAATCATTTAATCATAAAGCAACAATATCTAGAAGTTAATGGTTTAACACAAGTCTCAGGCTTTAACCCCTTATGGCCGGATGTCGCATATTTGATACATACTGTTTCTGAGACATGTTGCATCACTTTATGGCAGA
>JBAMIG010000017.1:16227210-16240226 GCA_037177335.1 Kiunga ballochi | reverse complement strand
TCTTCTATATATATATATACATATATATATATATATATATATATATATATGTATATATATATATATATATATATATATATATATATGTTAATAGCACAAGTTTGTGTTGTAAGGAAAGCCATAGTTAGAAAGATACATTGTAATTACATTGCTGGTTCTGTATTCTTCTTCTCTGATGTTAGTTTTAATTGTACCAATGCAAGTGTCCCTCTTATTCCATTAACTCCTAAACTGAGCAAGTGCATAGTTTCTAGCTAAGGTAATTAAACTATATTTCCATTGTTTCGTCTATCTAATGGCCTGTGTTACAAAGAAAAAAGAAAGACAGAAATTCAACTGGAAATTTAAATGGCATTGAGTAATAACACATACTTTGTGTCAGGGATGTGTCATCACCTGCATGTTTGCCATTCAATCCGCACAGCCTTTTCCTTGTTAATTTACACAATAGCTGAACATGAGCATGCATGGGGCCACAGTTTTACCTTAAGCCAACAGTGCCAGGTTACAATTAAACCTGGAAGGTAAAGACAACCCAACTCAGCCTGAGAAGAACTCAATACAGGGACGGTTATTCCTGTTTCTGTTTGTAGCGAGCTGGCTTTTGTTATGTGTCATGAAATAAATGCAATATGTTGCACTAAAAAGTCAGGATAGCCAGAAAAGGAGGCATGTTAGTAAGCAGTGACCAAAAATATGCATTATTTCTCCACAGTGGCTTATCTCTGTATCGTCTAAATGTATTGTATAGCTGTGTGATACTAGATGTTATGGACTCTGTTTTTCTCTCATTTTACAGATTTCTTTGGCCGATTTTGGGAAAAACAGCGTTTTGATTCAATCTGCGTTTGGGAATTCCCAGAGTATTTATGACTATCATTACCGTCTGGGCTGCATTGTGTGATGAGCTACCTGATGCAACCAGACAAACAGTATGCCTGCACTGACAGCATTAAGGGAAATGAATGAGGCACACACAAGGATGGGAGCTATGAATACAAGCGCACACACACAAACCCTCTAGATTTTAGCTTGTTATGTCCCTCTCACTCCACATTCTGCTGCATAGTTTGGTCAAAAGCCATCCACTCCAACCTGCACCTGTTCTGCAACATGACAAAAAACCCTCCACAAACATCTGTTTCACGCAAAAGCCCCATTAGATGTGTAACGTGCTGTTTAGTGACATGCACCCTTTGGCTTAATCACCAGATTTGCAAAGTTACGACCTCAATCACTGCTTCCAACTTTAAAATAGCTCTGCCTTCAGCCTGACTTGGCTAACAGGAAACCATTAAAGCACCAGC
This sequence comes from Kiunga ballochi, assembly GCA_037177335.1. Classification (NCBI taxonomy): domain Eukaryota; kingdom Metazoa; phylum Chordata; class Actinopteri; order Atheriniformes; family Pseudomugilidae; genus Kiunga; species Kiunga ballochi. The sequence goes on along the minus strand of JBAMIG010000017.1, from coordinate 16,238,919 downwards.
AATTACCATTCCCATCCATCCACACGCTCCCTATTTTATTTTAATCTGTTTAAGTGCATTTTCTACGCAAGGTTAAAATATGAATCCCCGCTGCCCCCTCCTCTCCTCAACGAGGCAGGGTTTTTCTGGCTTACTTGAGAGCACAATTTACGACTGATTTAATTTAGCCTCCGCAAACATTTCTAATGACATTAGGCCCAGTGCATATACTGACTGCCTCTCCCTCTTATTCCATTAACTCCTAAATCAGGTTTAAAGACCATACTGATGCTGGATGCTATTATGGGTGATTATCAAAACAACAGACAATGGGGCAAAGTGTTTACTAACTGGTTTAGCCATAATTTTGCGTAACCAGGACAGATGGGAACACTACAAATTACAGATCAATCTTTTTTAATAACGAAGGACCTTCTACTGTGCGCGCTCAGTCACATATATTGTTTCATACTGTAAAGCATCACGACACGTATTGTTTTAACTGAACCAAATTTGACTGAAATTTTACAGAGGAAAAGAAATACACCAGAAAAGCAGAACTTGGTTTGACTTTTGTGAACGAGAACAAAAACAAGACCTTTGTGAGATGAAGATGCTCTCAGAATCAGATAAATGCTGGGCCTTTTATGTTGAGCCTTTCTCAGCTGTTATTCATTCATGACTAAAAACTGAAGTGCTCTCTTAGATCACGCTTATCCAGCCTGTTTGACAAGGACTAATGATGGCCGTCCATCTGCATACATGCTTACAGCTGTCTCCCGTCCTCATCCAGGTAATGATTGTGTTATTAACCCCAAACCCCTTTTCAAATTGTTATTAACTGCTGGGGGAGAGAACGGGACTCAAACTGTCTCCGCTCACCTGTCACGAAAGCACCGTGGAAAATGGTTTGGTCCCAGCTGGCTATCAGTCACTGTCAGAGAGATAACTGTGGAGGTGGATTGCAATCCATGTACAGATCCGATTCTTGTGACTACTTTTTATACCACTGGTTTTTATCAATACCAGGATTTGAATGACTTTTAAAATAATGTGTAACATAAACAGTGTTTGATAAAGCTATAAAAGAGGAAGATTGCTGTTATCTTTCACCAGCGTAATGATAAATAAAAAGTTGGCATGAAAAATACATATATTTATTAACCTATTGTTCCCTTTGCATAAGTATTCACACACCTGGAAACTATTATTTATGTAACCTACTCTTTGTATTACGGCATACTTTTTGTTTTTAAAGTACATTAATGTATGATTGCTTAATTGATTTTGAAAAATTAGGAAATGATAAAACACATTTTTAAGCAAATATTTGGACAACTGCTTGAGAAAAGGACAATCCATTTCTCTGCGTTTTTAGAACATGCTTTTTAACCCCCATGAATACATTTCAGGTCACACTGACTTGATACTACAAAACACATTAGTGGATGAGCCTGATACTTGTGTGCCTCATTGCAACATATCACACAAACAGTTTAGACACAAAATAATGACTTGTTAGCATCTCAACAACCACTCTAAAAAGTAAATTGTTCTGAACTTTCTAAAATGAAGCAGATGAACCTAAACTTTGATTTAAGTGGCTATATGCGTGTAATTGTTGTCTCTCTCACACTGATCTCACCAGCTTCTATGCAGCATCTTGTTTTGCAAAATGCATAGGCTAAAAATACTAAACTATATGCCTCCAACACATAATGCCTACTTCTGCAATTTTTTCAATAAAATATGAAACTTTACTGATTGAGGCTGAATCTCATGACCATGCTGTGCATTGGCTTTGTCCCAAACTTCAGAGTAAAGTGAATATTTCATTGCTTTTATGGTAAGGCCTAATAAGGCATCAGGAAAGAAAAAAAAGCTGAGATTATTGTGTGGATCTGAGGGGTTGAAGGTTAGTTGTACAGCCGCGGGCATGCCCCAGTGGCCTCTGATAGATATGCTAATACCCTCCATTCACTCCACTTCTCTCCTTTTATTTCCCACAATTAAAGCAAACGTCAGTGAAACCGTAATTAAGCTGTGTCCAGGCAAAAGACTGCCTGCTGCTTTTAATGAAGCCCCATTGATTCTCCCTTTATTTGCTATTGGTCTCCCTATAACATCCACAGGCCTGAAATAAACACAAGTTAAAAGTGCAGCTCTTCGCATCCAGGGTGAGTATTGTGCTGGACTGTTTAATTAAACTAAACGATTGCAAAGGATAGTACCAAGTGTGCAGGTTTGTATTGCTCATGCTCCTGTATATGAGCATTATGTTACACTAGATGTGTGTGTGTGTGCATGTGTGTGAGTGAGATTCATGACCCAGCTGCTCTGTGTGCTAATGAGCAGAACTACTGCTTCCTCTATATAAGTCTGAAAGGCTGAGAGCTTTATAAGTTTCAAAACAAAAGCAAAGCAGTCTCTTATTAGTGAAACAGAGATGACCTCAAGTATTCAATACCTTACAATTTAAAAAAACACAGAAACCAATTAGCCAGATTGAGCTATTGCTAAAGGCAAAATTGGTCGTATTGGAAGTCTAATGTGAGCACAATTAAAGATAAAAGGTTTGGTCAGGCAGAAGGGCTGAGTCAAACCAATAACTGGTTAGAAACACAGACAGCGATACTCTGCAGCCACTGTGTTGCACTAGCTATGTTATAGCACTTCTTAGTATGAACATGTCACACTATCTCAATCCAGATCCTCATGATCCACTGCCCTGCATGTTTTAGATGAACACACCTGAATCAGACTATTGAACAACATATGTTCTTTGCCAGCGTGTTAATGAGCCATTCATTTCATTCAGGTGTGTTAAAGTAAAGTCACAAAATAAAATGCTGCACAGTGGGTCTGCAGGGACCAGTAAACTAACACGTGATGTGTTTAAATTAGGAAACTTGTAATCCCTGTTACCATCTTGCTTCAAAGTGTAACTAGAAAATCTGCAATCTATAATAAAACCATTTTGTTTGGAGAGAGCATTTCCTCTATAAAAGATAATGCATTAGATAAGTAAATGTATTTCCTGCAGAATAATGATTCAACTGTTTGCTTTTTTCCTCCTTGTTTGAGCAAAAACAACTTTCTGTCTCGGGCTTCTTTCCTGCTGCCAGTCACACAGCAGGTACATACTTGTGTCAGCTTGACTTGGAGAATAGTAAAAGAGGTGTCACAGTGAACTCATGGCTAATTTTGTTTCCCTAAAAACGTATAATTTCTCAAGCTTATATAACTGCATGTGTCTATTGGCTTAAGAACTTTGCTCCAACATTATTATGTGTTTGCTTGTTGTTAGGTGCATTGAAAATGGTCTGCTTCTCAAGTTACTAAAACAAAGAATAGGTAGATAAATTATGCAGTTTGCATTTACTGAGAAGTTCCAATTTTTTCTTTGTAAATCTACAATTCTTCCTGGTGGCTGTCAGACTGTACACACAGCACTACAGTCAGCCAGAAATAATATATATCAGCCAAAAATTCCTAACATATCCAAACTAAATGACTGTGCTTTGTGTCACTAAACTGTCATTTATATAAGAGAATGCCATGTTTAAAATGACAATAAAATAAATTAAAAGCACTTTATCCATTTCTGTATTCATGTTATATGACTTTTTTGTGTTTGTTTGAATGATAATGTCTTTAAGTTTCAGTCAAACATGGTTTAAATAGACCTGAAGAAGTCACTTAGTGTGAAAAGGGTGCAAAAGATGTTCATTAGGCCTCTATTCTTCTCTTTACAATAATCCCACTGGATCCAAAGTCCTCTCCAGTACAGACACAGCCTTCTTGCTTAGTTTGTTCAGTTTCTTTAGGTCTGAACATGATGTTGCTGCTCCAGAAGATGACTATAAAGTAGACTGCTATTTGCACCAAATTTACAAAATACATGAACCACTTTGGTCCAGACATTTCCAAACCTTTTCTGTAAGAAGTAGTTTGCTCATTCCATTGTGGCAGATAACCTTTGTGTTGCATTTCAAGCCTAATTTGTTGACCAACTGAAATTCCTGGTATCTGTGGTGCTCCATCATCTCCATCTCCTCTCCTATAATGCGAACATTGCTTACCTTACTCTTGTTCTTGCATGACACCCTCCTTTAGCATTATATAATGGATAACATAAGTGAATTGCAGTTGCTTTTACTTCTTTTATGACATTTTTATTATATTGTAAATATGTAAAAGCGATCATGTGTTTGCATAATCAGTATGGACCTGGTTTTCATACGGGCCAATATTTTTTGGACTCATAAGTAACCGTTAAAAAACAGTTAATCCATACAAATGCTGCCAGTGTTCTAAATGTGCAATTACTTTTACTGTATATGTAGCCTGTATAACGCTCACTGACAAATCCTTCCTGTATTGTGTATTTGTATATTCAAATCAGTTGCACATATATGCAGATAAGCATCAAATATAGACAGTTTTTTTATGACCTTGTTGCTTTTAATGACTTATTAACAAATAATGTACTCTAAAGAAAATGTACAGGTTAGAGTGTCAGAAAATGTCCCCAAATTATGATAATTGTGTTGAAATTACCGTAATAGCTGTGGTAAAACAAACGCAAAGGAGGAAGTACTCTAAATGCCACACATTATGTAGTAGGGTGTTGACTGTGTGACTAAAAAAAAAAAAACAACCGACATTTGTATTTGTTTCCTATAAGCATGCAAAGTTATTCTCTGACCAGGAGCATGACTATGTTCTGAAATGACATCCAGACTGAAATCATTTTTAACTGTCCACAAACCTTCATTCAAAGGAAGTTTTATCTCAAACCACAGACATATGGATCTTTCCTAAAAAGACCTGAGGAAGATCGAAAGCCTGATAGGCATAGGAGTCATGTTAAAGCAGCCAATGGACATGCACATTTAAAAATACCTAAATCTTTACCATCTTCCTCATGGTCTAACTGCAAATCTTTGAAACAAAAAGATTCATCGGAGCCTTCCAAAAGGAAAGTGTGAGCAAATCACACTTTAAATCAACAGACCACTCTCCATTATTACCTACTTTTGTCTTCTAGAAAAAACAGTAATGATGTTTGAATGTGGAATATGTAAGCTTTTTCACGGCCCCCCTTCCCCCTCGCTTTATCACATTCAGTCAACTAGCGTGTTAACGAGGCCAATATTAAAAACACATCTCTCAATACAGCAACCGATGCACTACATTATAATGGGTATTACATCAGGAGGTAGACTAGATTAAATGCAGTGCAGAAGCTTCTTTCTCATGTCTACTGTGGCTAAAAGTGTGCAAAAAGTACAATCAATTTCACCCTCTAATGGATGAATTATAGGATTTTTTAAAAGAAATGTTATTAGGAGTAAACTAGGTACAAAGGGAGAGAGAGATCCGGTTAGTGTGGGGAAAAGGCAGTTTTGGATTTTTTATTTAATGGTTTTTTCATCAGATGGAAAATGTATTTAAACAGATAATTCATGTAGCTTTAAGCCACTTTTTTTTATAAACATAACACAAAAAATTAAAGTACAGTTAGTGTCTTGAAAGGACATTATTAACAAAGTTGAAAATTTGCATTTCAGGTTGGCAGTTTTCCCTTCTCTTGGACTTATATGATTGCAAGCATGGATAGTAACTGTAATTATTAACTTGTCTTTGTGAGAGTAAAAACTACTTCAGGCGCTCATCTATTTCATGAATGACACTGGCAAGTAAAATGAACAAGTGTTATCTAAGCAGACCTCAAGAGATGGAAATTAAATGCATTTTCAATAAAAAAAATTGCCTTATGTTTTTCTGTCTTTTTATCCTTTTCTTTATCAACACACACACACACATACACACACACTTTTTCCATCATCTCTAACAGATCTTCCGATAAATTAACTGCTCCGGTCCCCATTAATCCATATAGGAAGAAGTGTAGTCAAGTTACACTAGAGAGAAGAGAACTGGTACATTTTAGCGATGCAATTAGGACCCATTAGTCTTGGCTTTAATTAGAAGGCTGGAGCGTTGATATTTCAAGTGCTGGTTTGTGCTGGTGTTCTGTTTCCCCGCAGCATCGCTTGTCTCCGTCCTGGAGTAGGAGTCTGTCTGGCGCAGATGCCGTTTTAAGCTTTTTAGTTCCATTTCTATTCTGATTCATGCTATATAATGTTAAGTTCGGGCGTTTTAGCTCTGTGTTTTTTAGAAAGAGAAAAACAAGAGTTGTTATATGTCCAATAAAAGCAGAGTAGGGGATAAAGACAAAAGGGGGAATGCTCTTTAAGCAAAGGGTGGTAATAGAGGAAATTAGAGGTGTTAAAATGCCTACAGGGAGAATAAAAATGGCTGGCGAGAGGAGGAGAGTCAGAGGGTAATAGGAAAAAAAATGAATGGAATGAGTGAGGAGATAAAACCTGAAGCCTCAAAGTCAAATTGATCTGCTTGAGGTGCCACATTTAATTGTTAGCCAACAGACAGACATGACATCTTAGCCCTGCCGCGCTCTCCCCAGCCACATTAGCCAACCGCACCGCTTCATGTTCACAGAGTGGAGGCAGACTGTCTGGAGGAGGAGCAACACTCACCATCCCTCCATCCTCCTTCCTGACTCATCACTCCTCTGACTCTCAGTCCACAGCGGCGGGGACAACCAGAAAGGTCACAGCTAACCACAGCAGTGTGATGCTGACTTTATCTTTTGGTCAATAGGGCAGATTGTTACCGTCATTCACATCTAAAGATACTGTCAAAGTAAAGAAAAGAAGAGAACTAAACAGCTAATTTCCCTTTCTGTCAGCATAAATACCATGCAATTTATCCTGAAAACATCTTGTTTTACTCTATCCTGAACCTCCCACCATTACACTTCACTGTAGTAGGAATAGTTTATTAAAAAATTGAGCTCATCACAATCAATTAAGCCATGATTCATCTGTTTAGATGGCACTAATATGGTAACCAGCCTGTTTAGACCCAAACACACATAAATGTTATCTAACCCACACACGTGCACTCACATACACATACATTAGCCTTGGTAACATTTTTACCCTTGACATTTTAGCTGTAAAACATAACTAATTCAGAGAACATTTAGAAAGTAAAAATATTACGAAAATAATAAACAAGTTCTTTACAGTTTAATGGTCATATATAGCAATATGGTTTGGCAGAGTATCGTTCTAAGTGTTGAACAGATATTTTACAAAAGAGGTGTCCTTAAATATAGTTAATTCTTTAATTAATATTAATCAACTTAATTAATATTAATTAACTGTAGCTAGCCTACTTCTTTTTTTTATTAATTACAATATTAATCTCTTTTAAACTGCTTATGTGTTGCTATTTATTATCCTTGGGTCATTAGTGGAAAATAACAAATCGAGCTTACAAATCATGTAAAAACATAATGAAGTAATCAATGCACTTACTAATTAGGCTCACATTGGGAGTTTTTTCTTATTGCTTGTATAATGTATTTTTTCTTTTCTCTATATATAGATATTATTACAGCATCACACAAAGCTTTATTGTCTGTTGCCTCCTTCATACTGCAGAACCTGTTCATTCTGCTCGAGGCACCAACAGTAAAGGTTATTAGAGCCTGCAATCAATCAACACATGTAGTTTTTTTTACATAACAACATACTAACATCACCTATTGCTTCAACTCAAAGTCAGCTATTTTTCAATAGTTGTTTCTTCTTTCTTACAGATTTGTGGTGCACTTTCATCTGACTGAAGCCTCTGCAACAATTCAGGATGTAAGCTGGTTGGATTTGTTTTTGTGTTGACAACCCAAGTAGAAAGCCCAGGATATGAGGAAATTCAACCAACCAACAAGAAACTACGAGCCCAGATAGAGTAGTGAACATATTTGTGGAGATACATGTGTGAGCATGCACATGTGACACAGATCAATCATGTGCTTGCAAGAGGACCGCAACCACTCACCAGGGAAAGACAGGGGAGGGCCCAAGATCCCTACGTGCCCGGCAGCCTCACGAAGCGAAGGGATTCTGCAGCTCGGAGCAGAGGAAGCCCCCAGAACAGGGACCAAAAGACAATTGGGCAGGGGTACTAAGCAGAACAGGGCAAAGGCAGGCCCAGAAGACACAGGGCGCAAATCTACAATTTTAACATATATAAACCGCCACTGATTCATTCTATCATCTATTTATTTGTTTGTTCATTCAATCTTGCTAATCCAATCCAGGGTCATGGGCTGGAGCCTATCACAGCATTCGCAGGTGAGAGGAAGGGTGCACTCTGGATAGGTCGCCAGTCCATCACAGTGGATAATTTTAGATACAAAGTGAAAAGGCTGTTTCTATAGCATCTATCAAGGTGAATTTTGAAGAAAGAGACAAGAAACTGCCAGATATACAGAGGAGAAGATGAATAGGCATGTGGGCAGGGGGAGGTCCAAACAGTAGAGTTTGCAGGTTCTCCCTGTGTTAGCATGGGTTCCCTCCAGGTACTCCGGCTTCTTCCCACAGTGAAAAAACATGCACCTAGGGGATAGGCTGATTGGAGACTTTAATTTACCTAAAGGAGTGAGTGTGAGTGTGTATGGTTGTTTGTGTGTGTTGGCCGTGTGATGGACTGGCGACCTGTCCAGGGTGTACCCCGCTTCTCCCCCAATATCAGCTGGGATTGGCTCCATCTCCCCCGCAACCTCGTTCAGGAAATAAGCAGAAGTAGCAATAGTACATATTTTTTAATTAAATCAAAAGACTGATGAAAAATTAACGTTTCTCTTGCATTACAAATTCAAAATAATCACCAATAGATTTTTTTTTCCAAATTATTACAACAATGAAGATGATGATGTTTTTTGAGTATTGAAGAGAAATTTAGGTGTGTTAATCCTATTTGTTATTATCAGAAAACTCATCGTCTGATAAAGGAAATCAGATTATGAAATCTACATAATCACTTCATTATCTGATAGCTCTAGTAATCAGGAAATGATCTGACTGTTTTGCTTGTAAAGGGGCTCAGTAGTAGGCTAACTCAAAGTCTTTTGCCATGAGTTTGTATGTATGATGCAAAATAGCTTGTCATTATCTCAGAAAAAGCATCTCAGCATCGCTGATAAGCTGATAATTCATGATGATCCAACTGCTTCACCTAAATGGTGATAATGAATTTGTTTCCTAAAAAACTACAAGGACGTTGACAAATTCATGGATTACATAAACGCTCGCTGAGCTAACTGCCATGTAATGGGGCAGTGAAGTGTAAGAAACGTGTCAGTCACGTGGCAGAGTGTGTCCATTTTTCCGCCAGTGAATCTTTGGCAGCTATTAGCGAGGTTGCGACCAGAGCTCCTTCATGTCTCTGTCTGTTTACAGGGCAAGCAAATCAAAGATGCGTCTCATTTCAGAGGCTGTAAAAGTGCGCCTGGGGAGGGATCGAGTGTCTCTGATATACCCAATCCTCCCTGAGCAGCCTCTACTTACAGGCTACCAATCCATGTATCCTCCAAATGAACACTGCATACAAGCAGTTTTAAGTGTTCTCGGAATAAACCATGTTATCTTTAGGTAATCTTAAAATCTTTCACAGATATCACAACTGAGTCCCTTTGTGCTTGACAAAACATGTTTTTTTTTTATTTCAAAATCAAATAAAATGACCTCAAGATCAACTTAGATTTTGCTGACCAGCAACTTTGAGCATTATTAAATGATCAGTCAGGGACCAGGAAGATTTCCGGGTTTACCAGCTATGACATTTTAAACTTTCCAGTGTAACAGGAACACAAACAGGGCATATCAGTTTATGATACACAGCTCTATTAGTGCTTTTAGGGCATCTAGATATGCATTTTCTCCTAAGGAAGAAAAATCAATGGAGGTTTTGTGTAGTTTTCAATTGGAATATTTTGTTTCTTGTGGTGTATTTGTTTTCTGAGGGGTCACAAACAAAGCCCATCTCATTGAAACACCAATTTATAATCATATCGCTTGTTCGACAAAAAATGAAAAAAAAAACACAATGAGGGGACTAAAGCATTTTATTGCAGTGTTGCTACAAGCTGTGTGAAATGAATAATGGCTTAATGATTTTGATGCACTTTTAGTGGCATTAAGTTAAAAACCTGTTTGACTTGTGCTTTACTGGGTGATTATCATCAGACATGTTGGCTAGATGATACAGAAGCAGTCTAGGCAGAGCATCTGAGGTATATATCTCCTGACATTCAACAGCATGTATGAGCCCATTAAAGGCAGCTGAATGGCTTCCATTTACAAATATTTAACAATATCATGTTCTTAACACAGCAGGTCCCCTGGGTTGTACAAAAAGCCCTGTGAGAGTATGACTGGATGTCAGTATTGGGGCCTGTATTGAACTGAGAGCATCTGGAGGCATGAGGGGATGTCCCCATGTTCATGAGGGGAAAGAACTACCATGGATAACATCCTAGGGGAATCTGTCTGCTGCTGCTCTAAGACATTAGGAGATGCATCGTCCCAACACACATGCACCTGTCACCACATGGACACATGCATATACCCACATTTTTCACACAAGACATTGTGGCTCTCTTTCTTTCCTTCCCTTTCCTAATACACACACTATCACACACGGAGATGCACGCTCCCCCTCCTGATTAGCTCATAATGGACGGCTGATGTCCCCAAGACCCTCAGGGGTTCCCCAGGGAGCCCTCCAACTCTGACCCCTATCTCCACCTTTCACTCCACCTTCTTAAAACACACTAAATAATCCTTGATTTGACAGGAGCTTGAATGAAATTCCGCTTAGAGTCGCATCATTTGCCTTGGACAATAGAATATTGATAAATGAGTCGAGCTATTCTTTTTTTACATCTTGAGGGAAGAAGTTACCGTGCAGAGATCGTGTTAACAGATATTTCCTTTTTGTCTAAGACTTTGTTTATGCAGCCTTAAGATTGAACTCCCTTTTACCTTTATTACTCTTATATAAGAAATATAAAAATACATGTTGTTGTGGCCCTCATGCAGTTGAGCTCGTGCCAACATAGAGACAATATCCAGGAGAATAATTAGAATACACAATTAATCACTGCACTCTAAGATAAACAAAACAGGGATCCTAAACATGCACCTATTAAATCAGCAAGCAGGGCTAGATGGCTGCTTTTAGATGCAACATTTACATGTAATTATCTTCTTATATAATTAAGCACAATCAGTTAACAAGCATCTTGCTAACAGGCCCCATTGCTTAGCCAAACAAGCGGCAGGCAACTGGAACATTGAGTGAGTGAGTAATTAGAGCTCAACATGCCAGTGTTAATGGAAGTGATCTAAAAAATCATCCCTCGTGAGTGGGTGGGGGAGGTGAAGGAGGAAGGGTAACAGAGAAGGAAGAGATCAGCCCAGGTAATGCAGAAAGTAAACTTCAGCTTTAAGAATATTAATTGGTAGGGCCAGAATAAAACAGATGAGTGGGTGTTCTTGTTGAATTTTGGTTTGAGGACCCTGATTTTAACACTAGAGAAATTAATATCACTTAATGTGAAGAGTCTTTTTTTTCAATTAAGTGGAGATAGGCTGCACCGACTACTTTCAAATGAGTAAACATGATGAACCTTAACACTGAATCTCAAATTGCAGTGTAAACAAATATACTATTATAATTGGACTCCAAAGTGGTGGATATGTAGTACAGTTAATCATTTTAAAAGAGGATGTTTGGATTACCTTTACCTCACTGCTTATGGCAAAAGTAATATGACATTACATATTGAACTTT
>JBAMIG010000017.1:16216436-16227166 GCA_037177335.1 Kiunga ballochi | reverse complement strand
ATATATATGACATATATAATATAATACAGCTCAACTTAATTTAGCTCCTTTTTTCTCAGTTTTATTTTGTGAAAACATTATGACGTCAAATGATCATATCAAACATGGCCATGGTTTCATACAAAGAGGTAAATGCATATAAAGGCTTTCTTTTGAGTAAAAAGCTCAGGTTTTAAATCAATGGAAGAATCTGCAAACATTTTTAATGTAAAATTTTGATCTTAGTAAATCAATCTAAACGACATTTCATTGGGTATCTTGTGTCATAACATTAGTTATCATATTCTGGGCTTACGACTCAGTCATAAGGATAGATTTAAGAAGTTGCCATTTGCAAGAAACCGTTACTTATTATAGTTGAAGATTATCTCAAAGACTTCCAGAAAGCATTCCAACCTGAAGGTTTAAGGAACTGAGATTTCCTTTTTTTTCTTGTAAATACAAATGCTAATTCTTGCAAACACTGCATTCCCATGCATAGTCTTAAATCACAAAGAAATACATGCATTTCCGTTGGAGGGGTCTCTTCCATCTGCATGACATTCTGAGATTATGAAGATAATATATGACTCATCATCCAGTACCAGAAAATGTTTTGCATTATGTCTTTTGGTTTTATAGCATGCTGTTATGAATTGTGTCACATCTTACTAATAGAAATGTATTTTTTCAGTATTCTGTCAGAACAAAAAGACATAAAAGTTAAGTCCAAGAACACAAACCACTAGATTATGTTTTGTGACGGCTCCACAAACAGCTGTGTGTGTGTGTTGTGTTACTTCAGAGTGTGTATGGCATGTGTGAAAGAAAGGTGTGTTTTACATGACCTGTTATAGTGATATAGCCATTCAATAAACAATAGTGAGTGTGCTTCACTGATGTTAGCACCGACACGGTGACACCGAGGTCCACCCTCAGTTCATCCAAACACTTTCCTTTGATTCTATACTACACAGCCATGAGCTCACCCTGCCTGCGGCAGCATTGCTACAACAAAGTGAACTTTGTCACACTCTGCTCTGCACTATCACTTACTTCACTGTCTGGGAGTGAAATACATAGAGCCGTTTCATTCCAGGTATAATCCTAAAAAGAAAACAGTTTTAAAACACACAAATATTTTGATGCATAAATGAATGCCCAAGCTTTTTATTCAAATTATAAATAAAACTTTTCTATCTAATTATTCTGGTTTATATATTATTTTTGTTTGCTATCCCAAATGTTATGGTTACATCACAGCAGATCAAGAGCAGAAAATGTTGAACTTAAAAATGCCAGTCCAATGAATTCTTTTAGAAATCCAAACTCTCTTCTCTTTTTCATACCCTGCAGCTCCACACAACAACAATAGCTAGCCTTCACATGTCATGTCAACCCACAATCCCCTCAGTGCTCCCCCTACTCTGTCAACCTTGTCAAAACCGCCACAGATAACCTCCTAATTCTACAGATGAAATCCCAAATACCCTCAAAGTTAGCACCATTGTTTGGCTATTATTGGCTTTCAAGAGTACCCAGGTGAAACCCACAACAAAACTGGGCCAGCTCGGGTTCAAAGAGCCACACAGAATAGCTGCCAAAAATCCTCACAAAGACTTGATCGCAACAGCTTATGGTGAAATTATGATACAAACTATCCAACAAGTGAGTAAGGAATATCAGGTCTCTTTGTCCCGACGCTTTCTATTGAGTTCAATAAACACTTATGCACTCTAAAGGACTCAAGCTCAAGAAGGGACAATGGCTCCCTTCAGAACTCGACACCAGACCTTTAACAATACAAAAATACTCTATCCTCCAAAGACTAATTGATGTTATTTGCCTGTGATAAGTCTGAGGTAGGCAGACGTATCAGCAAAGACTATTCACACAGGCTAGTAATATGAGCAACTAGTTTTAAACCAAAATGCAGTTTTAGCTCTTCTTTTTTTAACAAAGCTGTGATCATTTGTTTTCAGGGCAACAAGAGTGTAATTTGAATAGGGATAGTCTTTAAAAGCAGAATCTTCTTTCTCTACTTGAAGGACTTGGAACCGCCGGCCACTGGCCTGTGAGCATATTGGTTATTGATATTCTCTCTGTGTGTCACACACTGCATCTGGCTTCTGAACACAACAGCTGAAAAAGCCCTCAGAGCCAAGGTGAAACAAATACATTTGCACTTTTTTCTTTGGCAGCCAGAGCTGGCAGGTAAATTGGGTGCTGTGTAACTGGACAATTTGGCTGCAGTGCCATCTACTGGTGACAGGCACACGGCCCATTGGAAGCAGATGGAAGTACTCAACAAAAAAAAAAGAAAGTGAAAGGATTTGTAAAATGAATAGTTATAGTTTTATTTGTCTGTCATTTGCATTTCCTGCATAGTTTTATAATTTTAATAAAATGGCAACACTTAAAAAGATTAAAAGCAAAGATGTCATTTTAGAGCACATCTCACTCACCCTATATATTATACATTGAATACTAAATCAAAGTCTAAAAAAAAAAGGTTGCTGTTGAGATAAGAGAATAACAAATAGATGGAAACTTTTAAATGTTGGCCACATTGTCGGTAAGCCAGAAAAGAAACTTCACCAGATCACAAAAACACTGAAGTGATGCACCTGACAGCAGAAAACCGCTTCGTATCAGGAGACAAATTCTGGACTGTAAATATATTTTTTTTAAAAATGCATCAATCGTTGAAACAGTTTGTTTAGAGAAGCAATTCATATCTTCCATAAAAAAACGCAAAACGTTTTTTAGATTAGCTTCAGCTTAGCTTCTTTCCTTTGGCTCATTTTCTTTATCAGCATTCAGTCAAAAAGACTCAAGATTTTTCCATGTGCAGCATGGAAAGCTTTGTAATACATCACCCACTACTAGAATGAAATGGGACATTAAGTCTGACATTATGACATCATGCAGAATGCCTCAAGGACAAAAATATATCATGTTTATCTTTAACAGATGATTCATTTATGACATGGTTAAGAGATCCCCACTGACTGCTGCATTCACTGATCTACTCAGCCGATAGTCTGAAACCTCTGGTGCTGTTGTGTGTGTGTGTGTGTGTTTTCTTTGTAATTCATCAGTAAGAGTTACTTGTTTCCCTACTTATTAAATATTTTAAATAGATGTTTGTGCTTGTTCTGTCCACAGTTACTGACATACCAAAATTGCACATTGATTAAAGATTAAAGAAGAAAAAGGAGAAAAGACCACTATGAAACTAGCATGTAAATAAGGAGCAAAAGCAAAAAGGTCTAATGCCATTTTTCTTACACCTTTTTTTTTCCAATTCCGGCCTCCCTCCTCATCTCCTGAACCCCTGGGAAGCAGCAGTCCGAGCTCTTTCATTTGAGCTTGCATTATGCCCCTGTATCTCTGCTCATTTTTCATCCCCATTGCATTAAGTATTGATATTGATTTCTTGTAAATGGTGGCGAAATGGATGGCTCACACTTTTTTGTGTTATTGTTCTGCAGCACTTGTAGGTAATTTATTATGGCTCAGGGTCCGGTGAGGCCTCCCAGTTCTGTGTCCCTCCTTCTGATGGAGCATGCCTACCTGACTAACAAAACACACCATCAACTGAGAGGCCACTCATGAGGAGAATGAGGCATGAAGAAAGTGCACGTCTACAGTAACAGCACTGCGTACATGGACCGCATTTACACTGCTAACATTCATGATCCAGGAAAAGGGTTCCACCGAAAATATGATAACTTTAGAGGTATTTCTTTGTCAGAGTTTTGCAGTGAGCCATTTCATTATTTCTCTCTCTTATTTTTTTTTGTGCAGCCACAGCCTGCACTTGTACTGAATTTCATTCCTAGTTTTGTAACAAAGCGTGGCCTTCTTGACAAACTAGAGTGGTTTACTTGCATTGTCACTCTGGCCAATTTCTTTTCCCTGCTGCTATGGCCTCAGCATCTATTTGCATTTCAATAGCCTTTCTGTCTGTCTGTATATTGCCTGATATTATGTTCGCCTTGTATGAATTCAAATTCAACGTCTGCATCTGCTGTTCCACTCTTAACCAGTCCTCGTTATGGGTGAACAATATGAAATAAGACATGCCAGTCAAACACGGATGATGTGTGATGATGTTAAACAAGAAATAGGGGCTTATTCAGGGATTTCCTTCAGTTCAACAACAAAAAAACAAGAAAACTAAAGTTATGCACATGTTGTCAAACACAACTTTAATATATCAATCCAAATCAGATAATAATTGGGATTCTTATGATTCTTTAAATGAACTATCATGACTTGTAGACCTGAGAGGAACATAGAGCTTTTTCAAGCTCTCTTTGCTATATTTGCAAAGCAATGCACAGAAAGTGCTTGTTCGGAGGAAATGAAAAGCTCTGTGGTAAAACCGATATGTCCTGTTTACCGTCTTTGTCACCACAACACCAGCAATAGGCCACAAAACCTGACTGGTGCCATGGTGTCGGACACAGTAGGTCACATGACCCACATTAGTGTCCCACAGAGGTCCCTCAGGTCTCTCAGAGTGCCAATCTTCCTTGCTGACTCTCTATTTCTCTCTCTCTCTCAAACAGGAAGGGATATATGGGATGTCACAAGCCTTCAGATGGTTTTGTTAAGGCAGAAGGATTTACTGAAACATCTGCTATTAAAACACAAAACACCAACTGCTGATTAATCTTTATTTATGTGATATTGGAGAGAAGGTGTAAAGAGGATAGCCAGTTGAGCTTCACATGATATAAGCCTTGTTGCTCCTCTTTAATGACACTTTTTAAAAAATCTAAATAACAAAATAAGTGTAAAAAATGCTTCCTTTTTATGTACAGACATAAAGGCACGTTTCCACCCCTCCTCTTAATGTTAACCTCTGCCAAATGGAGCTTCTGTTCAGAAACAATTAAAGCCAACCAGTATTCGGGTGCACAGGCAGGCTAACAGCTGTGTTTGGGCCACTTGTTGTGCCTCCAGCACAGATAATTACAGCAATCCAAAAGCAGAGCAGCCGCTCGGGGAGTTTAATAATGTACAAGTAGTCGCTATCTCTTTATAGATCATGTTACTGCAGCACTCACTGACGTGTAATTTAGATCAATCAAAAAATATGGCAGGGCTATGAAACTAGTGGCTTTGATAATAGTTGGCAGGTAGTAGTCACCCCCTGTTGTCGAAGCATCTGATATAAAGGCTTCATTCCACCCTCCATCAAGGAGCCTGGTGCACTAGGATGTGTAACCCAGGCAACAGATACATAAAGCATTATGGGACTTGATTTAATTTGTCTAAATGGGGGCTGGAGTATCTTGGTTCTCAGTTTGAATATCCCTGTTAACCACCACTACAACGTAATGGGCCCCTCAACTTGGATTGTATCCTGCTGGTATATAAGGTTTTACTCTATATGAGTTTGCTGCATGCTTGTGCCTATGTCTGTGCATGCAGATGGCTTTGCTTACTAAAAACTTCAAACTTCAAACAAATAACCTAAATCTCAGTCAGATGTTTCACCAGGGGAATTGTACTCATAATACCCGAGGAGTACCATGAATATGTCCGAAATGATTTGTTCATAGTTCTTGTTCCCTTGAAGTTCCCATCGTCTACCTTTGAAATATTTTGAGGTCAGAAATTTAGAGGCCAAAGCTTTATACAGAACTATTTAGTGTTCAGTTTTTATAAAAAGCTATAGTCTTTGTAGGTCAAGGTATGAACTCTTTTGGTTAATTTAATTCATTGTTTGTTTATATACAGGAGCACCCAGGTTCAGTCCATTTAAAGAACCATTTAAACCAAAACAATTTAACAAGTAATATCTGGGTTTTCTCTCCAGCCTTTACATTGGACTCTCCTTGCCTCTGGCTTGTTTTAAAGTATGTCAGAAAAACTCAAGCAGCTTCCTCTCCAGGTCCTACTTCTAACTTTTCCTTTATCTCTCTCTGCCTTTAATCCGTGGGCCTGTGTTTTAAATGGCAATTCATCCCATCCATCCGCTCAGCCACGTTAAACATCAATTTCCTCAGCGAGCACACATTACGACCCAATAGAAGAAATAAAATCTCAGCCATTTATTGTGCAACTCCCCTTCTCTCCATTTTCTGGCACAGCTATCCACCACTGAAAACCCTCATCAAAGCAGCTCATATCCTACGACATAGAGCAGCTATACAATGCTGCTGGTGCCATTCAACTTCCTGTTAAGTCATTTTATACTTACTGCAAAACAGTAACAATTCCAAGGGCCTTTGAATTCCTCTAAGAGGCACTGGTTTTATGAAACATGCATGAGGTGTTCAGTAAACAATGCCCAATGGTCTTATTCCTTTTAAATAAAACTATTTCCATGAGATGTAAGAGAGGCTTTAATATTGCCTTAAATATTAAAAGAGAGAACTGAGCCTCATCAATTTTTCATTTATTGGGCCTGCGTGTAAGGAGTCATCAATCTCAAAAGAAATTACTGACATTTTCATTTCAAATAAAAAAGGGTACACTTTATCCAGCGGTAATAGGGATTGCCACTCTAACATAGGGAGCATTAAATGGCTTCTGGAGTGCTGAAAATGAGAGAATTTTCTTTTTTGTCTCAGAACAGATTGTGGTTTTTAACCTTGTGAAGCAAACATGTGTGAAATTGCTAAATAAAATGCAACATATTACCCTGCTAACACACCAACCTTTAAGGGGGATGAAGTTCATTATAAATCAATAACATTCTTACCTAAACAGCTGCATATTCTTTTTTTTTTCAAAGAGTAATAACCACCTGGCTGTTTTGCTTGAGTTGAAATTGATATCTTGTGACATGAATTCATTGTTTGAGTCCATTGCTGTTATGATATATTGTTATAAATGTCTCCATTATTACAGCGCCTCGCCGCTTGTTTGCCTTTAGGCTTGAAGGTTTGTAATTACTGCACAATAAACAAATGGTTTGGGTAATGGGGGAGAAAAGGTCTGGGGGCCTACAGGCAGTGAGAGAGGATTACAGGGAAAGAAACCCACTTTTCACACCCACAAAAACCTCTCAACCCTCTTCACTAGACCTGTCCCACATCTCACCACAGTTCCCCCCATGGAATCACCCTCGCTGAATTATAAATCTCATAGCACCGCTGATATATCATCAACTGGCTTCATATATTGTGAAGGTAGGGGGAATAAGGGTTACAGTAGGCCAGGATTTATAACAAAAGCTTGACATATGCTGCTATTTCACCTTGACAACACTGTCACTTCCTGTTCAGTGAATAATTGTCCAACAGAAGAAGAGTTTGTATGTGGCCTCACTGACAGACACTTCCCAGCACATACAACCTCACTCATAATGGATGACTATTTGTTTATAATTTCTATACACAAGTCTAGTTGTCAGTCCTCCTGCTCACCCGTGTGCTGCTGTCTCATTTGCATAGGTAGATTGAGACGCCGCGAGCGTAACAAGGTCAGCCTGCATGTTGGTGATGGAAGACGCTGATAAATAGAGCTCTCTCCACATCATGGCACCTTTGTAAATGTTTGATTAGTTTTGAATGGATTACTGTTAGATTATCGGGTTTGAGGCCCATACCTAGACATGGCTCTGCGGCTTGGAGACAGTCCCTTATGGGTGTCCTGTGACTAAATGGTGGATGTGGGTTGTCAAGGAGTGAGATGGGAGGAGGGCAAAAGCCATGCCCATTTATACAGAGTCGTCAAAATGTTTGATAATGCCCCCTCTATGTAAGATTCAAAATTGAATATGGGTAAAAACTGGGATTTAAGGATAGCTAAGAAGAGGGATATCCTTTGCAGACATCCTTTAACTGAGATTTGAGTAGACATAACAGAGAGGCAGTTTCAGAAAACAAAAAGCGATGCTTAGCTATAATTCATGGAATACATTTCAATAAAGGTTGTTCAGGTTTCTGGAACCGTGATCGTTCCATTGTTCTCATATCAGTTCCCCATTCTATGTGAATTTAATGGGTTAGTGGGAATCTCATAGTCAGACAGCAATAAATTTCCTGAGACTGAGGTGAGATGCTCTTATATTGCTTGTGTGGCAATCACACTGGTGATTATATGGGTAATGAAACACGTGCTTCCTCCTTGTGTCTGCCCCTTCCATTGCTTGTCTCTTTCCCTAACTTTTTTCTCTCTATGGATAAGGGTGATAGATGGGGCGCAACTACAGAGGGGAGCAGTAACCCATCAGTTCCGAGGCCTATTATGCACCATTGGGTGCTGGGTAAAGGGAATACAAAGCACGGAACAACGACACCAAAGAAGTCTACCTCACAGGTTAACGTCAACCCCCACCGCCACCCACCCCTTACGCCCTCCAACTCCAATCCGTTTGCTTGAAAAGCTGTCTTGCTTTTTGACACCACTGCTGCCACTGTACTCCCTCTCTTTCAATCTGTTTAGCTTCCTGTTGTGACCTTTCATACAGTCAAATATATTAGCGAGTGGCGCACTCTCATTAAAACAGTGCATTAACCAAAAGACTCTTTGGAATCTAAATGACAGCCGAAGGAACTGAAAGCTAATAGCCGTGGGCAGTTGGGGAAACTTAACTCATGAATCAGTGTGCTAATGCTGGAGCAGTGAGCCTGGAGCGCTGTAAGCGTACAGCACAATCTCCATTCCCACCTCTTCTTTTTCCTTCTCCCTTTTGCTTCTTTGATCTCCATTTTGCTTAGTAACTTTTTTATTTCACATTTCCCTGTGGTAAAAAGCGTGCTTTTTAACACTAAATCCTATTTCTTATCCCTTATCTTAACTATCACTGCTAAGTTCACTCTCCACTTCCTTCTAACAAGTTTTTCTGTCCCTCTTTAACCCAATCATTCTTCCTTTGTTCTGCTATCTTACTCGTTTATTTCATTCTCTGTTTATCGCACATTGTGCTGAACTTGTCTTTGCCATTGTTCATACTTTCTTTTTTATCATTTTTCACAGCCCTTTCCCTGTGCTCCCATACTCTTAATCCTTTAGTTTTCAACGAAAGTGAAAGGAAAAAAAGGGGTCTACAGAAAAAACAAAGAGAAAAGTGTGATAAAGATGAAGAAAAGGAAAAGGAAAGAGGAGAGGGGGGACGAGTAAAAGAGGAGAGACTAAAAGCTCATTACTTTCCTTCTGATGGGAGAAAATGAGTGAGGGGGCAATAATAAAGCTTGAATTTTTCAATACTGTTAAAAATGGGGCTCTGACAGCTCACCGCCAGTGCAAGGGACAGGCGGCGACAACGCATGGTGAGCCACCGAATTAGCAATACCATACATCATAAAATCTAATTAAATCAAGGAGCAGAATCAAATTAGTTTTCTGTGACTCAAACCGGCCGCCAAAAGGGCTCTATTAAATGAACTGTAGAGAGGGGATTAAATAATTCACAGTGAGGGATTTTGCATTTATACAAAAATTGTGCACTTAATTGTCCGTGCTATATTACAGATTTGGCCTTATGTTAACAATGAGCCTAAAGCACACTTACTTGTGTGCACTGGGCACACATTAGGGCCTACATGGTCGAAAAGACTTCAAACTAAGGGGATATTAGAGCAACCAGAGGCTCGATAGAACTAGTACACTAAAGCTTAGCAGTCTAAAGCAGGCAAGCTGATTATGCTTCATCATATAAAATACTAAATTAAATGAAACGCTATTGAAACACAGGTTAAACAGTGATTTAAATGTGAACATTAGGCAAGGTATAACATTTATTGCTTTAAAAGGTGTTTGGACACGAGGTACAATATGGAATCTGGACTTATTACAAAAGCCACAGGTATGCCATCAAACTAAACATGTGAGATGAAGTTCTGTCATGAAAATGGAGTGCTTTTGTTACAGCGCCGTGCGAGCATTCAACCATCTCAGCTATTCTCTTCATTTCTCACCCACATGCACCCTCTCCTTCAATCTCTCCATCTCCCGAGGTTCCCTCCCTGGCATCAAAAACAGCACAACTTTATTATAGTCGCTGTCAATACCGTAATAATAAAAGAACGCAGAGGGGAGAGACTACCATATTACACTTTTAACGAGAATATAGCAGATGCACATTGAGTGAACATTGAGTTTTAAAACTTGTCGGCATGTGATTTGTGGCCTTGTCAGTACAAATATTTTTCAATGTCACAGCAGCAAGCCAAGGCTGTCACTTCAGCGGTCAGCTGGGACGGGGGGAGGCAAAACACAATGATCTGGTCCTTAATGGAGAACCGCTGGGACTGGCATGGAGGTGATGAAGCACTGTTTAGTTTGCGGCTGCCATATTTCTGCTTGGGGACGCTATTATAAAACACAGTGTTATTTTGTCAGATTTCAATCATGAGCCAGGTTATTTGTCATCAGCTGTCACATTGCTGGGGCAAGTCTGGCTGACGGTGAAATATGACCTATCCCAGTCCAACCCCCGGCTCCGAAAGAAATCAGAGTTTTCTTTAGACTAGATGTACAACAAGAAACAAATTTGTACATATTCTGTTACACCTATTTGTCTGATTTGCTATGATGTAAAAAAAAAAGCCTAATTTAATGCACTGCATAATGTTAATATATTATCTCCCCCTGTAATTCTAGAGTCATACTTATAAGACACTTTCGTGTCAGCTGCAGCAGCATAAAGACTCATCATCTTGGGTAATCACAGGTCACAGTGTGTCTTTGTTTAGCAGAGTGACAGAAAAAAGGAAGATATAGTTGAAGCTCCAGAGAGTTTTGGTTTAATGGCTTAATAACCTATGATTAAAATGGTATGGAAT
>JBAMIG010000017.1:16197102-16216411 GCA_037177335.1 Kiunga ballochi | reverse complement strand
TATACATAGTAATTAATTAAAAAATTTGATGTCTAAATCAAATCAATAACCTCTTTGTTCTTGGAACTTTATTATTTCTTTTCCGGGTTTGGAGAAAATCACTTTTTTCTTTATCATGTTGTAAAATCATGAGATTAAAAAACATGAGTGTGTGAATATTTTACATATTTTAAGGAATAACTACCAGTGTTATTTAAATACAGAGTTATTAAGCAAGTTTTTTATGGCATTTGTTAACATTTCATACCATTGCACACTTTCTCTTGGGAGAAAGTAAAATGCTTCCAAACTTGCCATTTAATTTTCCTTTTGAATGGTTTAATTTCTTCCCATAAACTATTCCAAAACAAGAACTGGCCTCGCCAGTTTACATGATGACATTGAAATCTAGTTTTCTGTTCACTGTACATGTCAGGAAGTTAGACACCCCTCAGCAACTTCACCTCCAAATCATTTCAGTTTTATTTCCTTGTCGCCCTTGCATTTGAACGTCATGGCCTCTACACAAATATAGAAAAGCTATAAGCCTCACTCTTTAAAAGCAGATATTCGCTTCGCCACATGAAGTGTCTGCATGCACCATTACTTTAGACTGTTTGTGGATGTTGCTGATACCAAACTATGACCCAGTATTAAAGTATGCAAATAGAATTTGATTACTTACACTACCTTCTGTTGGTTGAGTGACAGAGGTGACATTGTGTCCCTTTGTCACTATGTCAGTCTCTGAATAGAAGCTGTTATGCACTGAAAGCGAGCTTTTGCTCTGAATGTTTCATTCACAAACTGCATTTGTGAATTAATCAAAAATATGTAAAGCAACACCAACTTTTTCCTTGTTTTGATCCATTTACATTTGCCCGTCCTCATCTTATGGTGTATATTCATTTATGTAATTGAGTTTTCCAACTTAGTAAATCACGCTTAAACTCAAACATACATGTTTAACAAACTGAAAAATAAAAGTACCGCCATACACACGTTCTAACACACAACCATTAGCTTTGGCTGACATGATAGCCATTAGCACACCATTCCTAGTTGTGTGCATTTCATTCCAAAAGAAGAATAATTTACATAATGTGTGTTTTTCCCAAACTGTGTGAACAACCGGTGCTTTGTGTAGATTTCCTGCTGGCAAATGTTTCAAACTGACCTTGGGAAACGGTCCAGTCACAAACACTGTGCTGTTAAATCCATAATGGGCCTTTTACTTGTTTTTGTGTATATGTGTATATCCGCAAGTAAGCAGATGTGCATCTGTGTGTGTTTCTGCATGTGCAGACTTTTGCATGCCAGTGTGTGTGTGTGCCTCCAGCTGATGACTGTTCCAGTCGGACGGCTTTTACACGTATTAATATTAATATGTGCCTGAGCTGAAGCCTATTGCATCCCTACCCTGTGGAGCAGAGTGTCCAGGGGCCACCATTATCATCCTGTTCTGACTGTCGGTGAACCTGGAGGTAAGTAAGGTAGGAACGTTGACTACCGTTTTGGGGTCAAACAGTCAGGCTAATACAGCTCAACCACCTGCAGAGAGGATTTGGTAAAATATGCTCGGATGACAGGCATCTATTTGCACTGCAATTTTGTATGAAATGCATCCCTTTATAGCAACAAACTTCTGGCCTAAACAATACCCTACACACATATACATCCCACATCATGCAGTAAGATAGAAAGATACAATATGTTTAAAAAAAAGGTCCTTTATTTTAATGTTTATCAGGCAACTTACTATGTAAAAAATATTATCAGTACCATTCTTAAATTGGTGTCTTGGTCCTAAGTGCACAATGATAAGGATGTTAACAAGGACTCATAAAATCAATCAATCTGTTAGATATTAAATGTATATGTCTGGGAGGTTGTCAGTAGAGCGCTCAGGGGTGAACATCCAATAGCCTGTCTCTTACAGCCTTTATGGGGGATGCACCAATGCACAGTTTTCATGAAAATACATCTGTACAGTATATTAAAGAGCCTGACAAGGCAGAGGTGAATACAACCAAATATTTCCCATATTTTTCTTTACTCCCCCCCCTCTCTCTCTTTTATGCACACAGGCAGAATGATACCCCACCCATACACACCAAAATAGATGAATTTTGCTCCAACAAAGGCACTATGGTAATTAAATGTAAGATAAGGCCTTTCAGAATGTCTGAGACTGTGCCAAGCAAATATCCTGATCAGCTTAAAATCAACCAAGTGAGACGAAATAACAAAACTCCAAATTGGTTGGTCTAGATCAGCTTGATAGGGCGCTCAATATAATACACAACAATGGCTGAAATGAATAGGAATCAAATTACAAGAGCTGCGATATGGCATGAAACTGCATGGGGGAATTCAAGCACAATCACTTTTCAATGTGGCTTCCAATATTGCAGCCAATCCTCGCACGATTCATATCCGATCACAAATAATGTTTATCACCCTCATATCTCTCTCCCTAATGGAAAAGGCCTAGTGTTGGGGTTTAAAGAGTGCATTCATTTTTAATGAGGTCTGGGCACTGGCCAGAATGAAATGAACAGGCAGAGTTTTGGGAAACAGACTACGAAAGACTGGCAGTAAAAGGTCAATCCATTCTTTCAAATTCTACCAGGTAACGTTCAACTGCTAAGTTGTCCATAACAACCAGTGTGTTGCAGAAGTGTTTAGAAAAAGGATAGAAAAAGCAGTTTTCTTTCTGGGTAGGAGCTCTAAAAAGGGTTGTGCTATTTATTTATATAAAAAAAAAAACAGATATGGGTGTTTATGAGTGGCTTTAAGTCTTTATCATTAGGGTCAACACCTTTGAACAACTGGTATTCAAGCCATTTGAAAAGCTCTCCATGTGGCACATCATCAACAGCCATAAGTTATTTTTATGTTTACCCAGTTCCCCTCATGTTCAACCAACAAAACTATGCATTTAAATTATAAAAAGGGCCGCAATATCTCTTCAACTAAGCAATTCTCTAGAGTATTTGTGAGTTCAGAGGGACTATCACATTTCATGTAAAATAAAGCTCTCATGAAGAAGAAGGCACTCATATTTTATCTCTAATTCTGGAGAAGATGTATTTCCTGCCTCCCCAGGAACCATGATTGGTGTGTGACTGTGTATGGTGATGAGATCACTTGCCGGGGCTGAGGATAAAATGTCGCTTAGGATAATGTGATTGCCCTTAAGGTACAAGAAGGTGAATTATATTCCCTGATTTATAATATGAAAATTAAAGACTCACTCATTTTCTAATTTAATTCCACCTTCAATGGAACAATGTTCACTCTGAGCCAAATTGGCGAATAATGTTACTAATTCAGATGCAGATGTAATTTCTATTTGGGGGGCTGCTGCACTGTGATGAACGAGTCCCGGATGGATCGTTGCCACTCCTATCTCCCCGTCTCGACAATTCCATAGCAGTTGTGATAATAACCTGAGCAATAAAGGAGGGATAGGCAGTGCTACCCTGTTCCACTGCTCACACCCCGAGTCATCTGATACTTCATCTAATAGTATTTCTGTCCTTTCCTGTGTCACTCTGTTTAAAGGTATCTGAAATTATGCTCTTCCACACAGGAAAACAATACAGTGAATATTCTAGATGTAAAATAGCATTACCATGAATATGTCTAATAACCTGCATAATTACTGCTGCCTTCTGCAATACAAAAAAGTCACTGCAATAAATCTGCTGCTAAAAACTTGATTGAATGCAGGGTAAATGTCAAGGTAATTAAGAAGCGGTGAGGGTTAAAAGCAACGTTAAATCCTCCCACAGAGCGGTGACATTCACATAAAGGAGGAACAGACTATAGGAGGATGTAGGAAATAAGAGACGGCGAGAGGGAGAGTTTATCAATGTATCAGCCAACACATATCAACTAAATTCTCCAACGTCACTGCCTTTTCATTTATGAATGTGAACCATTTGAGATATGACCTCTCTATGACGGGTTTCTTCCTGCACACTGATGGTACCATTAAGGGTGGAATTCATCATTTAAAATATCATAATGACGCAAATATGTACAGTTCTTGCGTGTGAAAGTAGATTTACTGCATCTAAATGTTGCCTTTTTAAGTGTTAGCTCACCTGATCTGGCTGGAGAAGCTTTAACAAGACTCTTTGCAGTGTGAGGGGTCACCAAGTGGAGATTAAAGTCAACAAAAGGAATGTGTGCAACCACTTCGTCATCTATCCTGGGGATTAGATAGAAAATGTGCCACATCCTTCTATTCATCTCAACATCAAGTAGGCATCTAGATGCCTGAATGCTGAGACCAGCAGAGGTCAGTTCATTTACTCACTGTTCAGCCATGGTGAAGAATAGATGGGTCACATGGGAGGGTGGTGCCAAAGCTGAGAGTTTGTGGGTGCTATGCCTCGTGCCTCTTTTTCAAACCCTAATGATCTGCGGAGCATAATGACCCAAAGATGATGGGGCCTCTGTAAACCTTCACTAGACCTCTTCTTCTAGCTCCTGCTCACACTCACTTGAGAAATAATGTCAAAGAAAAGATTTCTTTTTCTTGCGGTTTTGTCCTCTCTTTTGTGTCCCCCCCCTCCTCTTCAGCACCGCCACCCTAACCTTCCCAGTGTCTATCCACCCCCAGCCACTGTACAAGCCAAGGCTCCATGACAAAAAGCCAATAGAGTTAGCTGCCAAGGCTTGGAGCTCTGAGAGGGATAACTAGCACACAAGGTTAAAGCAACAATGTGCTCAGCCCCATTGAGCTGCTCCTTCTGTGCTGATGGTGAATGTGCGTGTAAGTGTGTAAGCGTGTGTGCATATCTCCAAATAATTGTATATATAAAAGGTGTCAAGGGTTGTTAAAATGTATATGCTGTCACATATCTAAAAGAACACCTGTTCACTTGTGTTTTCTACAGCTCCCCAAATAAAAGGGGTTTTCATTTGATTTCAATCAAACCACAGTCAAGACTTTTAGAGTTTCAAGCAAAGCTCAGTGTGTATTGTGCCAAATGAGACAACATAAAGACAGCCTTCATAACTGGCTCAATAGGAATG
The DNA here is from genome assembly GCA_037177335.1 of Kiunga ballochi. NCBI lineage: Eukaryota > Metazoa > Chordata > Actinopteri > Atheriniformes > Pseudomugilidae > Kiunga > Kiunga ballochi. Next base: position 16,211,383 of record JBAMIG010000017.1, on the reverse strand, counting down.
CAAATTATTTATTTATTTCATTCTAAAATGTCATTTGATGGATTGAAGTGAAAAGCAAATGCCTGGATTTTCACATTACAGATGGTTTTCTCTCATAGAAAAGTACAATTTCAAAGATACAGCTTCTCCCTAGAAGGGACGCAGCAACAGTGAAAGGTGTGATATCACCTCTCTGCAAACCATAATGGTGCCTTGTTGGAAAATGACAGGTGTACGAATGAGGCCCTCTCTTTTCCTAAGTACGGCAAAGCGTGGTCATTCACTCTGCTTTGTTTTTAGCGTAATAGCCCCATTTACAAAATGTCTGTGAAATTAATGTGGGACAAACGTGGCGGTAACTGAGCCAACTAATTTTTGCTCATTCAACTTGAATTATTAATAGGTGAGAAATATACCATATGCTTCTAGAGGAACGGCATACATTCATTTTATACAGAATTGCTACTGTTTTGTGAAAAGTGTAAGTAGCTTAACTGCTCTTTTCAAAAGCGGTGACTTATATGGAGGCCTTAATGATGTATAAATCAGCCTGTGTAATTACGCTTCCAGCTGCTGCCATGGGCATGGCTGAAACTGTAGCCCCTCTGCCCCAACACTGAAGCCTTCATCACCTGAATCTTTTTTAATCAACGAGCATCACTTTTCTCTCCTCAGATCATATTATGATGAGTTATAGAGAGGGGGTTGGGGGCGACATTGGGATGTATGTGCAAATGGTACGTCTGCCAAACCAAACACTTTTTTTTTTTTAAACTTCAGGAGCCTGATGCACAGATCTATTATTTTTCAACAGCATAGAAAAGTAAACTGAATGAAGAACAGCATCTTCCAGCATTGATAAATGGATATTTCGCCATTTATATCTACATTTTAATCACTGAACACATGCACAGTTTAACTGCTGTAGGTTTAGCATAAAGTATTACATTATGTCTTGTTGAAGAGATGGGGCACCACCTAGTGCTCAGTAACTGCTATAGCATCCACCCGTTATCACTCTTCAATTAGTCTTTATTAGTCATAAGATTTTACCAGCACAACAAAGAGACTATCCTGTACATCTGATGTACAATATATATGTTGGAATCAGCTGCCTTTTCTTAAAGGCATTTGCCTTTCTGATGATGAAACCTTCTCATGCCCAGATCCCTGGTAAACGTGCTTCACATGATTTAATTCAAGCTCCTGAGTAAAATCAGATCCCTATCTCCCCTAAAATGCTTAAACAAACATACATTTACTTAAAATATGAGAAGGACTTCAGCTCTCTCTGAAACTCTGTTCAAGAATCAGATTAGAAAACATGGAAGGTGAAGCAGTTGTTTGGAAGACCACCCCTAACGTGTTCGCATCAAGTTCTCCCTTTGAAAACTCCTATGTTTTGCATGCCTATACATGATTTGTTTGACAGAGCTAAAAAAGATGCAAAGCGCTGCAGTTCTACTGATCTTTAAAGTTAATGGAAAACAAAAGTGAGAACAACGAAGGACTTACTGTTGAAGCACAACAGCATGTTTTGATATACCGCCCTTCCAGAGAAAGGCTGTGGCTAAGTAAATAGGTATGAAATTTAAATGTGGAGTTTTATCAGTACACTTTTGTTTTAGCACACATGGCAACAGTTATCATTTACATATGATACCTTATTATGAGGCATCAAATGTGTTTTTAATGCAAATAAGCTCTTATAACTCTGAATCATGCTGCGCACAGTCATTGTTTGAATAATTGAAAATAATGTTTATGAGGTTATGAATAAACAGTGAGATCTTCTGGCCAGCATGTGTTTGAATCCTCGCTTGTGACAGACAAGTGTCCTCCTTTCTGAGCAAAGTTATTTACAGAAATATGAAACTAAATTTTCCTAATTTTGAGGCTTAGAAAATACTAACAAGAATAAGAAAAGTATAAAAAACATACAATGCAAACCAGTTCTGTAGATTTGTTTCCACCTACTACTCTAGATGTTTGTAACAAAGACTAACATATAAATTGTAAGCAAAGTGAAACCATATTGGGATTAATGACCAGGCGCCTCCTTGCTAATTGCCACATCAAACAAACAGGTTCTGATTGACAAAGGTTTTAGCTTGGTGCTAAGTGGACAGAAAGTGGGCACTGCCTCTAGATCGGTCTCTTTGTTTGCTTCTGTTAGTGGGTTGAGCCCCTACATTAAGAAGCCCACAGTGGAGTCTTGTTTTCTTTGGTGAGTAATGAAACACACACCTGCTACTCGCTGGGAATGAATGGAAACTTGAATCAAATATTACTGTCATGTTGCTTCTATTATGGTTTAGTCTTAGACATGTTTTTGTGTTTGTGTTGCAGGGTGTATTGTTGTATGTGGATGCTGCAATTAAAAGACAATGGATACAGACATGAAAAAGACTTGTAGTAAAAGATAAGAAAAAAAGACATGAATAAAAGGTAGAAATCTACATTTAAACAGGGGTCTTTATGCTGGATTTAACTTCTCATTATGTGTAGTTCATTCACTTTATACAAGGAGAATGTAGTAAGGTTTAACAAGACTTAATGGCAACTAGTATTTTACTATAAATGTGATCACATTCACTCAACAAATTGTAGAGTTGGATTGTAGCATACAGCTTGAAGGATGTGACCCAGTAAAAAAGACTAATGGAGAAAAATAAGCTGGTGCTGCCTTGTGATTTAGTAAAACTGAGGAAAAAAATGGTCATAAAATCTGATTGTTCAAGTTTTCTTTGTCAATTTTATATACGAGCACACATATGCACACAAACAAGCTGTTCCATCTTGAAATGCTAATTTATGATTAACATTATTATGCAGTAGTGTAATTTCACAAAAGCCATCCCACAGTGGTGCACAAAAGGCTCATTCACTGCCAGAGCTGCTCTGTGTGGGGAAGAATTATGGCACGCCAATGAATCCATTCATGTGGGAGAGGATTTATTCGATAATTATAGACCTTCACAGTTTTAATGCCACTTAATGAGGAGCTTGCATGGTGTGATTCTTACTTGGCCTGACGAATGGATGTTGGTTTTTATTCTGGTGCTTTTTGTTTGCTCCATACAACATCTGTTAGCTTTTCCAGTGCTGCAAGGCAACTAAGGCTGTGCTTGTGAGTGCTGATTTTTCTCTCTGTTTATAAGTAGCTGGGTAATTAATAAGCTTGTGGTCAGGTATGAACCAATGCAAAATACCACAACTAGCCTAATCTGTCATGTATATTTATTAATAAGAATTTCTGAGAAGATTGTTGACCTAATAAAGGAGTTTGTTTACTATCACTTACATCATATGATGACCAAGGAATTTTAAAATCACCCCATTAAAGGCTGTTTCTCTCTGACAGCTTGTTTACCATAATGTAAGTCATATTGCCTCATACCAATGTCGGTCTGGAGAGGTAATTAAGTTGGCAAAGTTTAATTGCTCAATCATCAGCAGTTAACAAAGAGACGTCGCTGGCCCCCTATATTTTCAACGCACTATATTTATAATGGCTAACAATTACAGAGAGGACCCTTTAGCTGGGATAGCACTAGTAAAAGCTGCTGGCACTAATGAAAAGCTATAATCACTCTGCCCACAGCAGTTATTAGTAGGGAATTATGGGTCAGTTGAAGGGCTAGCAGTTATATGCATTTGGATAAATAACACTGCAGTTTGTGGTAAGTAAAGGAAATTAATGATGAGCTGAACCTTTATTTTACCCGTATTGTATTTTTTACTCTAAATTTTTATTTGATAGGCTATATAATACTGATATTTTCTTCTTTTGTGTTTGTTTTACTTGGATTAAAATGTAAGTCACTCTTCTTACACAGTTTTATAGTAAGAAAGAGATGCAGAATTTTATGAGAGCATATACCTGTGTCCATTTTTTAAAAACACAGTTAAACTGATTTCCAACCTCTCAACCATTTTATCAGCCACTTTGCAAATCACATTGACCACAGCTGAAGTATTCTTTGCTTACTCTAATTGGAGAATTATCATTCTGAGAATAATCCTTCTCTTTCCATCATTCCTTCTTCTTTTTATAATCCTTTCACCCCGTAACTTTCTTTCAGTCCTTTTGGTCGAGCTTGCTCTCTCATCTTGTCCGGTTGCTCAGTCAGGCCCTGTGGAATGTCATGTCTCTTTGATCAAGTCTTCATTATCTGTGACTGTGCCGCTTGACTGTCTGACGTTAAGGGGGCTAGCTAAAGGAGAAGCGTTGCCTCCGTGTGGACGAGGCCTCTCCACACAAGACTGAACAATCGCCAGGCATCCTGCTTCCATTAATGAGAAGCATCCCAAACCACTGCACTCCCCAGACAGCCTCCACCAGGTGGAATGCTTGGCCCTTGTCACTCATAGCATTGCTGAGGGCTATTAGCAATTCATTAAGTGAGTGACTGTCCGCCTAGCTGTATCAATTAGGGGATAGTTGATATGTCTGTTCTTGTCAGACCCTGAGATTGCACGGCTCTTCATTTAGCATCTGCTTTTGCTTTTGTGCTCAGGCAGACTGTGTGGTCTTCTCATAGGTTTGGCAGTAACCCTCACATGATTAAAAAATAACCAATGATCAGATTATCCCATATTATCAGATGAGAAGTGGTTTAACTTTTTAAAGCACTGATAGAAACGTTAAACTGTCTTTCTTTTTTTTTTTAGGATTTTGCTACCTAAAATCCTCATGAGGCACACTAAAAGGAAAAGGGTTGCCATCTGGAGGTGAAATCAAGTATTGTCAGATATTAGTCCCACATTAACAACAGTAATTTTCCTGTATGCAGGGCCATGCCATCTGAGACAATCAGGTAAATATGGCTTTCATGGAATCAACCGACATCCTTCAACTGGGAAATCAGCTGTTTCATGTTTTCATAAAATGTACATCCCAACCTGAAGTGATTACTGTTAGCATGCTACGTAGATATGAGACCGTATACAGAATTTGTTTAACAGCTAACATCATTGCAGCCTGGCTAATGTATAAAATATTCAGAAAGAGTTGACCATTGTTAGGAGCCAGCTAGGCAAATCTCAGGCAAATTCTCCTTGTTGTTCACAAACACAATTCCTCATCTCACTCTTTGGATTTAGATAAGAGTGTACTTCTTTGCATATCTGATCACTAACTAAGTGCAGGACCTCTATCTGTTTTGGTACATGAGATGCTGATGAAAATAAGTATAGAGGGTTATTTGAAAGTAGTACTAAACATCTCCATTTATATACGCCTTATTTGCATTCAAATTTGCAGAGATGCGTCTGCTTTAGGCTTGGTGGCATTTAGTTCTATAACTGCTGCTTTCACTCAACCTGAATATGGATTTGCATGTTTTGAACTCAGCTTGAACAATTCTGTATCAAAACTAAGGTTCTGCCTAATCTTTTGTAATATTTTTAAATATTTTTAAGAAATCTATATCTAAATAGCCTATTTGAGTTCTTCAGAATGCAGCCTTTTAGTGTACTGGAAATTGAGATTCTTGTTTTTAATACTTTGTTTTAAAAAATTTTTACGCATTAGAATACAAATAAATTAAATTGGATCATGTTTTGGTTTGTAATGCCAATATAAGTGTAAAGATGTATGGCTTAAAAGAGTAAATTACAGGCATGCAGGTGTAAAATGCCAGATGATTACAGACAGTGCATAGTCTAAAGAGCAAAGATGTGCACTGCTGACTGCATTTCCTGATGAAAATAGTCAGAGGTCAGCAACATTCTTATCACAATGCATAAAGAAGCAACAATAAGCCCACTGATAATGGTAATGCTAATTATCACATTTTGCTCAGAGGTCAGCAGCAACAGCATTAAACAAAGTCACCATTACCTAATAAATAGCTAAACAAAACTCTTTCTCTCCAGCAAAATTGTTTGGCAGCCATTAGCAATACAGTGCTATGCCAATGATTGACGTCGCTGTCTACTTAGCAGTGACAAGGGATGTGTGTGTGTGTGTGTGTGAGAGGAGGGGTCAGTACACAGGGTAGGGGGGCAGTGCAGGGGATTGATCGGGGTCTGCGTTGTTGCCAAACGGGGGGAGAGGGTGTATTGGCTCGTAGACAATGAGCCCCGGCCAGCGCTGAAAGGCCCATTCTGCGGATCCCTGTTAGCTGTCTATTATCCACGGTCTCCAGGGGGCTGCTAAATAGAGGGCATGTGTTAGGCAGACATTTATCATGTAATTACAGCACTAGGATCCGTTTCTGATGGTGTGTGATGATTACTAATAATTACTGTGCATTTCACGCCTCCAAAGGGCCCAGATGGGGTCCCAGGGCGTCAATACAAAGGAAGGGAGGGAGGAACAAGGAGGAAAAAGGGATGATGAAGGAAAATGTAAAGAAATAGAAAGACAGATGAGAAAAAAAAGAGGAGGGTAGAGTCTCGCCTTAACAATTTAGAGATGCTCATTAGCCAAATGAATTGATCCATATGTCTGATTCCTCTTGAAGGAAAAGAAAATTAGTGATAAAAAGAAGAGAATAAAAAATAAAAGAGAAGAAACAGGAAAGAAAAGAAAAAAAGCCCATGACATCAAAGGTAATAACAAGGCTTCCTTTGGCTTGATTTGTGTCATCATGACTGATATACAATCATACCCAGAAGGTTTCATATAAGTAGCAAGGACAAAATGAATGGGCTGAGAGTGAGGCTTAAATAAAAAAGAGAAACACCTCTTATGAAAGCAACCATTTTGCTTCTGTCAAAGCCAGAAAACGGGCCTGTGTGTTACTGAAACCAATGCGGGTGAAATACAGTGGTATGCTGTTGTATTTCTGCCCTCTGCAGGAATCTGGATAAATCAAAAGAGTTAAGCTGCCACTGATATAAGGCAGGAGAGAAGCATAGAGATAGGTTGCACTTTACACTGTGTATGTGGATACCATTTGAATTAAAATCACAAATTAGTAGTGGTAAAGGTTTTACTTGATTGCTGCAGTCAAGTCCATTCTCTGCCAGATTTTAGTGGTCATTAAGCCAGAGGTCCCATGTGTTCCCATAAATGCTCATGCTAACCTGAGCACCAAACGAGAGGTTTGTCTTTGCCCTTTTTAGGGGCCCCAAGTAAAAACTACAAAGTCTCCACCTGGTCAAGGTGAGCTCAAATGAAACCTTCTGACTGGCAGTGTTTTACCTGCAGCACAAAAGCCATCTGAATCAATATGGGAGAGCAAAGAGGGAGGAGGTGGAAGTTGGATGGGGAAGATGAGGACCGTCCTGTTTAATAGAAACAAATTGCTCTCCACTTCCCGGTGACACAGATAGCAGACCATTTGTGCTTGCTGGCCTTTGTTTGGAACAACAGAAAGGAAATGTACTCATCCTGGCCAGGGATAAAGTTCGGGGCTTTCTGTTACACGCCAGTTACCTTAGCCTCAGTGCCCACCCCCTTGAACAAGCACAGCGGTTAAGTAGTTCAGGTGCCTACTACATTCTGTTAGATTAAAGGTCCCTGCTTTTGGCCCAAGTTGAATTGCTTCAGCTGCAGATGAAGAGAACAGAGCGAGGGAGAAGGGTGGGGGGGGCAGCAAAGTTGTAGGGCCATGGGGCATGAATAGACATCTTGTGTGTGCTCACAGAGGCAAAACGTTTTGGGACGGCCAACTGGCCTCTTTCTACACCAAGAACCTGAAAGAAAGTCTGTAGGGTCGGTTGGTGTGTAAGAGATGTGGACAGTGTAACTCACCCCCCCTCACTCTCTGCCTGCTTCTCACTTTATATCCTCACACACACATTTTCTTGAGGTTATTGGAAAGCGGTACATTTGTTTGCAACAAGGACTAGGACAGGTGGGTAGTGTAGGGGGGATGAGGAGGGGGGATTCAGAAAGCCAGAAACACATACTTTTGCCCCTATGGAACATGGGCCTAAAGAAAATGGAAACAATGCACACAGGACATGAGGGGGCTGTGTAACTGTGCGCCAGTGTGCACCTGGGCTACCCACCCACACAGAGTGGCAGTGAATTCAAGGTCTGAGGAGGGGTTTCTAAAGACATGCTGTTATGACACATAGCACATAACCTCCAAGGATCCTCCCTGCCTTGCATTGATTCCCCTAAATACCACATCCCTGAAATCAGTTGGGATTGATAAGCTATTTTAGGAGTAGGCACATCAACTTAATAAGATTGAGTGTTTCATATCACGCGTGTCTCAATCGCATTTATTACCCCCATCATTTTATTCTCTGATTGTGTCTAACACATGATCCTGAAATTAGTCAAGCAATGATGCATACAAAGTCTGAACATGTCTGGCTTCCCCAAACTCATTCCAAAAGACACTGGGTCAAGTACAAGAGTCAAAGGTGAGGTCTGCCCCACAGGGATTGGATTTCAGTCTATGGAGAAACACTAAAACAAGAAATTTATTGTGAGTGTGCATTGATAGAATGATGTATTTTTGTAATAACATAAGCCACTGGTAATGAATTACTTCTAATTATGTTGATATACTCTCAGCAGGAATAGCATGACAATGGATAATTATATCACTAAAAATAAAAAAAAAACAAGAAGGTCAGAGTGTCATATCGCTTTATAGAACAAACCATGAATCGTCTATGTGACATGAAGTAAATGTTCAGTAATCCACATCTCACTCTTGTGCCGTGCTCAGTGCAGCTTAAAGAAACTGATACTCCTGTGACTTCTTTAGCAGCTGATTGTGTTACCTTTACAATTCAGCTTTCCCCTTCCTGTTTTGTATCCTTGGAATCCTTGATAAAAGTATCCCCACTGTGGATTTCCACCTGTGCAAGAGAGGATATGGCAGTGGTCTGGGGTTAAAATCAAGACTCGGACCCATGGGGGATTAACATGAGGTAGAGTCTGGAACAAATGTTAAGAGGTTAGATCAATTAACAGGAAAAGAATGATTTTTAAACGCATCAACTTTGCTTCATTCTGCAAAGTAATGCAAATACACCACCAGCCAGGAAGCAGAATGTTAAGCCTGGTACATACTCTGCACAGCAGAGCAAGAGTTTTCTTGCTCTGAAATGATGTTTTTTTATGTTTTCCACACGGGTGTGGTTGGGGACATCTTTCTGCTTGCTTTCGACACATCAGCCGAGCAGAACTTTCCTTTAACTTCTCATGTAGTATGTAACAAACTTCATTTATAAGTCATCTTTTTCCTTCTGGATGAAAAAAATTATCATTTGAACTTCAGACAATAATATACTGGTTATTGAACTGAACAGATAATCCCCTTTACAAGCTCTAAATCAGCTAATTTGTATTAGGAAATGTCTAGATCTAAGCATTATGTTTGCTTCTATCACAAACAGAGCTGGGCACTAGTACACACACTCACACAAGAAAAAAACATTGTTTGGATGGTCCCTTCTTCATAAGAGTTAGAACTCCCATAAACTTTAAGCAGACTGTGCGAGGCTGCAAATACCTGAAGCACGATCTATAAATCCATCAGGTGGAGCTTGCGGCTGTCCCAAGTTTTGTAGTGGGAATTCTCAAGGCACGTTGGTGTTAGCTCCCCTCTAGACCTCTTGTTTCCTCAAGCTGCATGAGAAGACAACGATTTTTGCAGATATTTGAAACAGGCTTGAAAGAGTTTTAACCTGTAAGCCATTCAATGCAAACAAACAATGGTCAAAGCTGCCGTGATGTCATTACTTTTTCTAAACTTCTAAATCTCAGCATTCAATTACTGTCAAGTTAGACTTTTTGCGGCCCACAGTAGAAGACATTAAGTAGTTTTGGGGTCGCCAAAAAAAATGAATACTGCTTTAAAAGGACATCTTTCACATTTCAAAATACACTGAATCCAACAGCTGATCCTCATGGTTACTTAATAAAAAGAATCATATTGTATGACTAATCCTTAAAGCAGTACATATCTTTGTTACCTTTGCAACTTCTACTTCTATACTCATATAAGCAGGCATAGGTTTAAACAGAATGCACTCTTAAAAATTAGGTCCAAAAAATAAATGAATGCACACAAGCAAAAAATCTTTTGCACATACTATATACCTTCATTTAGTTAAGCTAGAATCTCTACATCTCCCTTGCCATAATTGTCATGTTATCATCCTCCCATGTCCATATTTATGCTCGTGTGCAATGCAGCATAGCTGTTAATACTTCTACTTCTCATCTGTTGCAGTATTATGAACCACTGAGTCTGTAAAAATCCTACCAAACATGTATTTTGTTTGCTTGTGTTTGTCTATTTTGTTAGCTTCATGCTGCCAGACTTCAAAAACTTCACAGGTTGGAATTTTTTCTCTGGTATTCAAACCACAGAAAGAAATTTCTTTCCAGGAACTGTTCTGTTGGCACAAATAATCTATTGTAATACTGCACAAATCAACATCTTGTACATGCTGGAACACAGGTGATGTCACATTTCCCTCTCGGTTGTTTTCCATACTTACTTGGAAGTAAACACATAAATGGGCAATTATGAACAATGAACTACTCCGACATTAAAAATAACAGCTGACAAGATAAAAATGTCACCTTTCGGTCAAAGTTCACAGAGTGAAGTTTAAATTCTGCAACAGAACACTGCAGGAGACAACGACTACTCCACAGTGACACCTATATCACCAGTTTGACATGCAAATATAAAAAACATCACCTGGAAACAGAGCAACAAACAAATCATTCTGATGCCTGTTGCACATTTTATATGACTGTCTACAGAATAACAAGTATTCATATACAAAGACCGTGTTTATAGTTGTCAGCAGACAGTAACATATTTCTTTTCTTCTGTGCAGGAGGAGGCAATTTATCTGTCATGGCTTCTAAAGAAGTAGCTCACTTTGCCCCCCCCCCTCCACCCCATTATATTGACAGCAGCCTTATTAGCCACAAGAGAAACCAGCCGCCATGAATTTGGCCACTGTTCACCTATGGGGCCAGGGCAAGCCTCTTTCTACAATAGCACCAATGATGCTGAGACTTTCTGTTCAGTTATTATTTGATAAATATATTAATTATGACCTGGAGATGACAGTTCAATCAGATTGTCAGGTACCAAGTCGTGGGCCCCTACCCCCCACTTTGGTGATAAGTTCTCTCAGGTTTCTAGAGCTGTCATCCAGAGGGCTTGGACTGCTTATCAGCACAGGGCCCATTCTAGGGATAATTTCCTGTGTGTCGTAATTAAATGGTTTCCCTGTGATGCTGAGCAACCCCCCCTCTAGTGCAGGAACCTCTTAATGTTTACTTCTGTGGAGATGAGTTAGAGTGGTGCAGACTCTTGATGAAGGTTAGAAAGTGATGTAATAGTAGCATTTCTACTTAATCTAGCCTTTTGCAGTTTAATAAGCTAATAATGTGACAGCTTTTGCTTTGTTAAAATGTTTTACTCATTGAAAGCGTGCTGTTTAAGATTACCAAGATCACTTAAAATCGATACGCAGAAAGATTCACATAAATGTTTCTTCAGTTGGAGAAAGTATTCTGCTTTACACATATTTCCTCTGTACAAAAAAAATATGTATTACTAAACTGCATTAGTGCAAAATTTCAAACTTTAGAAATAGAGTTTCTTACTTGAAAACCCCAACAGGGACGAAAAGTTGTCCCCCCACCCCCCCAAACACACACACACACACACACATAGCTGCTGTGTTTTACCATATTTCAGGAAATGGTTTATCAAACTTTGTAAACTTTGCTGTAGGTAAGCGGCATGTCACATACTGTACTTATAGGTTTGTCATTAGATAAATTACATTCAAACATAAATGTCATTTAAAAATTGTTTAACAGAAATAGTTTTTAACAAAATTCAAATGCAAATCAGTCCTGATGTTACAGTAGTATAAGATGCTGTATGGTATTCACGACATGCTCAGCATCACAGGGAAACAGAGCATCTCCTGTGAAGCCAGCGACTGCAAAACATCGAATCAGCCTCCATAGTCTTGTCTGACAGCCGTCTGGACTTTAGAAACGGGTGATAACTTAATTTCTACTCATGTCAACACTACTGCAGGGGCCAAAAGGAAACTGAGGGCCTATTGTGTGTCTGTCATATCATCCTGCATTTTGTGGCCCCAAGAATGAAAAATATTTAAAGTGGCTTTGATGTCCCGGATCTTGTTGAACTGCTCTGATGGTCTGAAAGCATTTGAGTTTTTTTTTACTTGATACCCATCATCTCTCTAATGCCCATTGTTTTATTTTATGCATACAAATGATCGAAAGTTGTTTGTGGCTCCCACGTGCTCTCTGCTTGTTTTGTATGTGGACTGTCATTTGCATCCAGCCAGCAAAGTGCCATGTACCCTAGTTGAACCAGACACAAGTGCAAGGCTTATGCTGGAACAACCCTGAGTTAAGGGCGTTGACAGCAGCTTCTATCTGCCAATCTCCCTGTGGATATTGTTGCAGTACTGGCAGACAGACAGCCAGGGCTTGTGGGTCAACAGATCCCCTCTGTCACCAGGTTATCATTTCCAATTAAACCCTTTCATCCTAACATACAGTCAACTCCTTGGCTAGCAGTGAGAGGAAAAAAAAACATGAATAAGACATTATTAGTCTTTTTCAACAGGTCCCCTTTTTTTTCCAATCTCAGGCTTGTAGCCGAAGGGGCTGGGCAATCTTTTAAAGCATTACAGTTCTAGATTCTTCTGGTATCTTGATCCAAATAGCTCAGAACTTCAGCCGTCTACGGTGGTCACGTTCTGTTTAGAGATAAACTTCCAAAATTGTATCGGATTGACACACTGGCATGTCCTCTCTAACATGTGTACCAGCACAAAGACCTTATTGTTTTGCTGTGTTCTGGCCGGACCCACTGTGGACAGCGCTGTTTCTATCCAGTTTGCAGGAGACATGAAGGAATGTGTGCAGAGCTCAGTAACTGTCTGCTGAAAAAAAACCCTTGCAACGTCTCATTTCCTTTAATAAGATGCCCTCAAAGGCATCCGGATGAACCAACTAAATACAGATTAACCCTCAGTATCATCAGCAACCACTCAATCATCATGACTAACTCAGTCATGCATGTGTATGTGAGTGTGTGTGAGAAAGTGCAAGAGAATACATACACACCATTTGTACAATATTGAAGTTTTAAAAAGAAATACTGGTTTGATAAAATAAAGTCTCAACAATTCCAACTGGAAACAGAATACAAAAGAAATACTTTAGTTAAAAGCTCATTGGTTGAGCAAATAATTGATTTCATGCCACAATTCTTCATCGGAAAATGGCAGATATGTTGTTTTCACTGCTTGTATGTCCCAGTTTTAGAAAGGAAATATCTGAGTAACTATGGACGTTATGTTTGTTTTTTCTTATTTCTTTAGGTAGTAAACAAGCACAATGCCAATGAACATTTTTCACATCAACTGCTGGAGATAATTCAGTTTTCCAAATCACGTTCAGTCAAAACTGACACAAACCAAACATCAGGTTTTTCTGTAGCACCTTTTAGAGATTAAAAAAAGTTGACTCAGGTTTTGTTCCTTTCTTTGGTGAACTTGTTGTCATCAAAGCTAAATGCTATCTTAACTTACGCCTTAAATCTTCTACATACTGTATGCTTTTCTCTTTAGACAGGGATCATTTTACTTATTTAAGTTTTACAATCCCAATAGGACTCAGGGCCTTGTCCAAAGACACCTTAGGTGAAAGTTGGGAACAATGCAGACCTTCTGCTTGCAAGAGGACCACTCTAGAAGCTTTTTCCTCCTCATTTCTCATTGCTCTAATGCACTGACATGTGCAGCCTAACCAACAGCCAAAACACAGATATGGTTTAAACACACAACTGACACACTTAAAGATTGTTGTCCTGTTGTAGCTCTATATACTGTAGATGCTAGTTTGCTGCTAAATGCCCAAAATGTATACAGAGCTATACAGGTAATTACAATAAGGTGAATTATCCAGAATTAACAATTTTTATTCCAATTTTATAACTGTTTTTTAAACAAAAACTTTAAATGGTTGTCTGTGGAGTAACACAAGCTAAATCAGGCTCCCACAACTCAGCTTCAGGACATAGCAAGCTTCAAGTGCAGCTTGGTTACAACCTTTAAACCTGTCTGTAGTTCTTAGCCAACTGTTCTGGCATGTGAGTTTGCTGTGCACCTCGTCTAGTTTTACAAAGAGGGGTTTTAAGTGCAATTCAATTCACAATTTCCTCTCTAAAGTAAGATACACTCTGAAATGCAGCCCCTCTAACCCATACCAACTTCCTGCTCCAAGAAATGAAAGTACACACAGAGACAGTAGTCAAAAATAGTTTGCTGTAACATTTAACTTAATTGTATATACATAAACATATAT
>JBAMIG010000017.1:16174839-16190935 GCA_037177335.1 Kiunga ballochi | reverse complement strand
CCGGACTAAGCATGGAGAGGCAGCATTTAGCTGTTATGCTGCAAACATGTGGAACAAACTGCCAGTAGAGATTAAACCATGGAGACACTTTTAAATCCAGGTTAAAAACCTTTTTCATCCGCCCATAAATGATGTCAGCACTGTAACTTTATCTGATCTTGCTTTCATTTATTTTAATATACATTATGGCTTTATTGTATTTTTTCTGTTTTTATTCTTCTTTACATATTCTGTAATGTTTTGCTGTTTTTGTAAATCACTTTGAATTAACCTGTACATAAAAGGTGCTATACAAATAAACTTGCCTTACCCAATGTTTTATGACAAGTTGACTGATTGAGTTGCTAAAAAATGTTAAATGTCTTACAACTGTGACTTAAAATAATCCTTTTTATGAGCAATGTAAGCACTACATGGTAAAATGTAAAATGTTCTACATCACCAATAGCAACACCGAATGCTTCAATTAGACACAATGTTCCAGTTTAAATATTTATGAATAGATTCAGCATTCAAACACAGAATAATTCAATTATTTGATGTCCACACATAAAAATAAAATTTTTCCACATTTGATGGTGGCTGAGTAAAGCAGTGCATTTTGTTAGTGCATGTGCTTACTCAACATAAAGTTAATCTGAAAGTATGATTAAAATACCTGGAATTGTGTCTGACTTATCAACTTGTCTTCAATTTTGTCAATTATGAAACAAGTTTTTTTCTAAATTTACTGAGGTGTTAAAATAATATGACAAACTGATAATCAGATTTAACATGAAGCTCTTTAAAAAAAACTAAAAATGTAGGACACAATGTTGCAAATAGACTGTTAAATAAAAACCTGACTTTATACTAGATGCTTTGAAACAGTACTTTCATCAACATGTAAATCGATAACATAGCAAATTATTCCATTAACTTTATCAACAATCTTTATTATAAAAAAGTTCCTCTCAATCAGAAGTAATTTGATCTCATAAAGAAATGTGTCTATTTTTTTAATCAAATACGTAATAATAATTCAGCTCTTTGATTTTGAAATACCAAATTCTCTTCTGCACCCCTGTTTGTTCAGACAACAACATGTAAGTTTGACATATTGTGGCAGCAGCAGCAGTCTTGAGGAGGTGCAGAGTACCAATCAGCATAACCCTCCACCCACACCAAAGAAGAGAGGGTGGGGGGTGCTGATGCAGTGCTACTGCTGTGTGACAACAGAAACTTTTTATCATAGCAGTAGATGAGAAAGGAAGCTGGTCTATTATTCCTCAATCTCCACAGAGGAGAATAGTTGTCACCTGAATTCAACAAAACTTTATAGTGTCTGACAGAGCTTGTCACCCAACCAAGGAGTGTGAACGAGCATCTATCTCAGCCTGCTCTTTAAACATGCTGGATTGATGCACTTGAGAACTGGAGCATGAGACCCCTGCCTAATCCTTATTGTTTTTCTAACTATTTATTTTGCTAGAATACAATCAGTCTATCCATTTTCTTAACAGCTTATCCAATTCAGGTTCACAGGTAGCTGGAGCCTTTCCCATCAGCCATCTGGGCGAGAGACGGGGTGCAACCAGAACATGTCACTGGTCCATCACAGGGCAAACCCAAAGAGACAATCATTCACATTCATTACTATGGAGAATTTAGAATAACCATTACCTAACATGTATGCCTTTAGATGGTGGATGGAAACCAGAGTATCGAACACAGGGAGAACATGCAAACTCCACACAGAAAGGTCACCTTTTGGACCTTTTTCCCAACCGAGGCTCAAATCAACAACCTTCTTGCTGTGAAGCCACAGAGACGAACCAACTGCGTCACTGTGCAGCCGGCCACCTTACAATCAGAGCTCTCATATCTTGTTAGAAGAGACGGGGAGTTCAACTATCAAACCATCCATTTTCTAGGTTCTGGATTATTCTGGTTCACAGGGAAGTGAGCACCCAGGAATTAGCAGCGAGATGCAGGGGGCACCCTGGTAAGGTTGCCAGTCCAGCGCAAAGGGACGTCAACATGGAGCAGAAAGGCTTTTTCCTCTGAATCTAAAATTCGGGCACCTCATCGAGCTTTTATTTTATTTCACATGTGTGAAATGTGCAGTGTAATAGTTACAATAGTTCAAAGATTTAACAAGATAATAGGTAAAAAGACAATTAGTAAAAATAACATAATTATAGTATCAGAAATCTTCATCTTACAGCACAGGTAAAGTATATCAGACTTTTAGAACAAGTCTGAATTTCTTTAATAGCACATATCAAACGTGGGATCCATCCATCCATTTTCTTCTGCTCATACCATCACAGGGGAAACACAGAGACAAACAACCATGCACTCACATTTAGTAAAAAAAATCTTGTGAAAATTCAGCCCCATATTAAAATAAAACGCTGACTTTTAATAACTTGCATTTTCAACAAAGCTGCAGTGGATTATTTACTTGGACAAATGAAAATGTGCACCCGAGGAAAAGAATTCAACAAGGTAGCTTTCCCAGATATTGCATAGTTTTTTTCTTTTGGTATTTCAATCTCTTTTTTTGATACCTGATCTTTTTTCATTAAAATAACTGGATATCTTTGGATGTTTTAAATGCAGGATCACCCAGCAAGGCAATGGAATAAAAACCTGAGTTTTATTAGAATGGTGTCACTGACAACCACTGAGATATTCACAAAGGATTTTATTGCAATTCCAAATTAAGTTTCATGTCTAAATGCTTGAGTTCAAGTCAAGTTATAAATATGTTTTAGTTGTAATAAATTTCCCATGCAAAGTCTGCTGGCTGGTCTGCTTGGGCGACTGCCTTATGAAGGAGTTTGAAATCCATGTTCACCATTTATATACCAGCATTTTGACAACACTGATCATTAACCAAAACTGACAAATCATCTGCATCTCACCTGGACCATTTCTTTGCTTTACTGAACTAATAAAACCTGTATATAAACAGGAGGGTTTATTTAGATAAGTAAATACGCACTACGGCTGCTAACCCTAATATTTTGGGATTCTCTAATCTGATCCTCTACAGCTACTATCCTGCAACTTTTAGATGCATCCCCTTTCCAATACCTGAATAAGATGAATGGATTCTTACTTGGGCTCTGCAGAGCTGAATGATAGGCAGATGAGGAATATAAGACATCTGATGCCTGTGTTTTGGAAAAGGGATGCATCTAAAAGTTGTGGGATCGTATATAGACCGTATAAAAAGAGGTGAGGACAGGCTAGGATCATGCCACCATGCGAGAGGCAAGGGGGGCGAACGCTCTGAAGATAGTGTGACATAGCAGAGTGACTGATGGGAAGCCAAGTCAAAACCTTTTCCGATGGCTATCATCCATGTTCACACAAGCGCTGTATGATATGCTTCCATTAAGTAAGAGAGTAAATATAACTTCATTAAAATAAAATGGTAAAATAAATTAATTGCTATTCAGTGAAGCAAGAGCCTTCAATTTAGGTCTGAGTCCAGCTATTTTATTTCAACTTACAAATGCAAAAAAAAGGGGGTTGTATTCTTGGGCTCAATCACAAACTGACCTCTTCAAACTCCCCCTTCACCACCAAATGTCCCTCCAAATGAAGTCACACTTGCAGCTGAGGTAAATCCTCCTCTCTTCAGTGACACAGGAAAGCACTCATCCCCATGGCAACACATAGACAGCTGTGTGTATGGTTGTAGCCCACTATTTCAGACACAATTAAGTGGAGAAAGCTAAAATGTTGATACACATGAACTTCTGACACAGCTGGTAGCTTTCCTACTCGGATGCCTGGTTAAGAATGATGCCTGTTTGTCTAATTGCCTACTTGTAGATGCTGTCTGGATCCGTATATATGCAGTATATAAACATCCACCTACACCCACCTCACATTGTCCCTTTGCCCATCCCTCAATCACACACTCTGCCCCCCACCGTCACACCACATATACACCCACCCTCCCATCCACACTCTTTGCCTCTTTCACCATGCCCACCCACTCACATACACCCTTCCAAATACACACACACACACACACACACCATATACAAGATGCTGCAGAGTAGTTATCTGGTCTGTGTGCTCCTGCTAAACTGGCAGCAGGTGGCCACATGTAATTAATTTTGTTTAATTTACGTCACACACATGCTGTTTGAACTGAAGAGGGGATGAAAAAAAGTGCAAAATTAGAGAAAGGCATTCCAGTCTGCAGTACCATAATCCGTACAGTGCTCTAACACTTAATATGATATCTTTGATTTTTTTTTTTATAAACACAAATTATTAATCTCATTATTGCTGCAGTTCAGTCACAACCTTTGATGGAAAATGCTTGATGGCAACGGCCTCTTTCACTAAGAAAAGGCTCTCTGTGATAGAGCAAACTTACTAAAAAGGATCTGCCACATCTTTTTGCCTGCTATAACAAGACAAATTCACAGGCTTATGGATTCCATGCTGCCACAAGTCTAAGCTGTTTTCATGTAATAAGGCGATTTTACAAGATATGGCAAGTATTTCAAAAATAGTAGCTAATCAGTGCGAATGCAATAGCTTATAAAGAGAATAAGCCCTGGATTTAGATGTTCAAATTAACTTAAATAAAATGAATTTGACTAGTTATCATGTAGAGATGTCCATGGAGCTGCTAGACTTTGACCTTTACAGACGTTGCATTCACAACAAAGCCTCTCCATAGCATATTCAACCAGAAATATACCAGGATGCTTCTGTTATCTGTTGCTCCCTCTGAGTCACTCAAGCACTGTATCAATGTATGAATCATACCATTAACCAGACGTTTGTTGTGCACGCAGATTGGTTTTCCCAAGGAAGTTAGTGAGACTTTTATCCAAGCACAAATGAACAAAGAATAATATGGAGAGACAGGGACTGAAATTGTGCAGGATCCAGTTGGGGCTTAAGCCAGACATGTGCTCATTGTGCCACAGGCTCAAGCGAACTAGCTCTGAGTATACTCTGCAGTATTCCCTTGACCAAGCTCATGGGTATTTCCATCTTTCACACATTCTTTTTTAATGTCTGATGTACAATAAGGTTTCTTGAGATTTCCATCCTTGCAGAAACTTCTAATTTCTAGAAATAAATGCAATTATACACGCACACACAGCCGGCAGCAGCAAAATAATGTAATCAAACCATACGCACGCAGTGTGAAGGTCCTGACATCTCTCATTAAAACTCGCACTTGCAGCTTCATTTTAAAAACTACTGAGTTTCTTACTGTCATGGCTGTGTACAGCGATGCTATGCTCATTATCAGAGAAAGGACATCAAAGCAGATGGGCGAGCATATCAGAGCCTGGAATGGCTGCAACAAATTATGTGTTGCCAGGATGAAATCGGCCATTTGAGGTTTGGCCAAGAAGGAAAAACAGAGAGTTGGATCAACAGTATTTTCAAGATAAAAGCAGTTTGACATCTGTCAAAAGGAGCATGCTGAGAGATGCACTAACTGCTAGATGAGGGGTTACTGAAGACAGAAGGATAAGCCGTCATGTTAATTTGCTTAAACTAGTATCTCCATGTGGAACTCACTATGATGTCTCGGGCCATATTAATTTTCTTTTTTATTTGTTTTTAAGTCCTTAAACGGTCTGGCCCCTACTTATCTCTCTGAGCTTCTTTACTCCTATGCTCCTCCTCTGTGCCTCAGGTCAGCTGACCTACTACTCCTGGACGTACCAAAGTCCAAACAGAAGCTCAGAGAGGACAGAGCCTTTTCAGTGGTCGGTCCCAAATTGTGGAATGAGCTCCCCCTCCACATTAGACAAGCCTCTTCACTGTCCATTTTTAAAACTCTTCTTAAGACCCATTTTTATTCTTTGGCTTTCAACAATATAGGACTGTTTCTGTTTTAGTGTGCTGTAGCTTTGTTTTACTTATTAGTTTAATTTATTAATTTCATTTTTGTTTTATTTACTTCTGTTAATATCTCTTACTTTTAAATGATTTATTTTTTACTTTATTTTACTGTTTTATTGATTAAGTACAGCCCTTTGTTGCAATGGAAGTTATTTTAAAGGGCGTTACAATAAAAGTTAAGTTGACTTAAATTGAGATAGTTCTTTTGTAATGATAAATTAAGGAAAGAGCAGGTATTTTACAAATGATTTAGTAGCAGCTATTTAAAACAAGCAGATTCTGACCACACAAAGAAAACATTGCTGACTGATAGCTCTGAAGATCATGTAAGCAGCTACAATGTGATCACAGGAAAATAATCATGAAATCAATCACTTGACATTACCTCTTAATGAAGGACTTGCAGTCACATGTTTCCAGTTGTTGACTTTGCCAGTTTGGACGGCATGCATCCAGTGATAACCATTGAGTACCTAGCATATACACACAGGATAAAGCATGAATTCAACTAAACACACTCTAATAGTCTGAGTTCCTTTTAAAGGAAAGAAAAATTTTAAGCATGACTAAAAACCAATGTAAACTATTGGCATCACTTACTAAAAGGAGTTATTATGAACCTTATATCTTAGGGAATTTGAGCACATTACTGTTTAAAAACAAAATTCCTGCAACTTAAGTGATTTTTTTATCTTAGTTAATTGTGAAACTGAAACCAAGACTCTTAACTTAGGTGACCTCTAAAAGGGTCACGGTTTCATTAATTTGTTCATCAAAATGGCGATTTGCGAATACAAAATTGATTGATTGCTGATTTAACATTTAGTTGTTATATTTTCCCTTCTTGCAAATTTGTCCTCAGGAATGGTGGAGGGATAATTTTATAATGTAGTTGCCACCTCAGGCCTCATTAGGTTACTGTCTGTCAATAAAGAAATTAAACTTTTACCTGGTTTGTACCGTAAAAAATTAACGCTGTTTAAAAACCTGTATAATGATAGAATGTGCCAGTAGTTTCCCCATTTGTTACCTTGTGTAGTTAAAAGGGCAGAAGTGTCTCTGTGGAGTTAATTAAAAATCTCCAAAGCCACTATTGGCTCTTTGTCATTACTTATAAGTAATGGGGCGGCTAGACAGCACATATGACCATTGATGTAACAAATAGACTAGTTTCCAATCATGTAGCCAGAGATAGGTGATATCTCTTTCAATTAAACACCATAGATTCATCAGGGCCTTTAATTATAGTCGTAGAATTAAATGGAATTTAATGATTCTTTGAAAATTAGCTATTTTAACCTCCATCCTTCATGTAGGGTCCTCAATGAGGAAATTAATTGAAATATTCAAAGAGCCTGCATACATGCAGCTCTTTGTCAGTGGTAAATTAGTCTATTTTATAATCAAAGAATGTTTTAAAATAGAAACTTATGTAGGACTAAAACAGTCACATGTCATACTAAAAGGCTTGTGCATGTTCACTATTTAAGATCAGCTGTGTTTTTAACATTTAGCAACCACTAAGGCTCCCATTCATCAGTAAACTTGTGATGTATTCTTGGCTCACACTGTAACAGATTGTCCAAATCAAGTTTATTTAGAGTTTAAGTCATAATAGTGTTTTTATTTCCAGTGTTTGAACATAGCACATACTATAGATGTTAAAGCATGGTTATTCTTTAAAAAATAGTCAGGTTTACTTTACAATTTCTTCACAATTATTGTCCATGATCCCTAAAAAAGGGAATATTGCAGTAACAGAATAGACTCCTTTCATAGGGACTGGTACCCTCAACCTTTGAAACTCAATATATGGCAGAGACACCATAAAACCAGCCAACTTTTAATCCAAACGTAAATGGTTTTGGGGGACTTTAGTGGTTATCTGGACCAAAACATAACAAATATTATGGCATTGCTTTAAGACTTTAACAGAAAATCCTTCATTTAAAAATCCACCATTTCTGGGTCATTTTTCTTTTCAGTAATATGAAACTTTTCCAGTGTTTCTCTGCACCATCCCAATTTTGATACTGTATGTGCCTATTGATGTCTAAAAGATTATTAAGTTTTTGATCTGGTTTAGTCAAAGCAAAACTCAGCTCTTTTGGAAATGGGTTTCTAAGTGATGATTTGTGCAAAATCTCTAACTGTTTGTATCTCATGAGACTATCAAAGCTTAAACTGCATTCTACCTGGACATTTTGAGTTTGTTGTTTTGTCAATGCAGAAAAGAGGCAAATTTTGAAATTTTATATTTCTTTGCAATTCTTGAGGGCTTATTCTAGAAAAGCACATAATGAATAGACACAACAGACCACATCAGCGGTCACCTCTCCTCTACACTTGTCCTATACTGGGACAACCCAGGGCTGTGTTTTCAGCCCACTGCCGTTCTCCCTGTTTACCCATGACTGTACTGCCACAGCTCCAACACCATCCTCAAGTTTGCAGATGGCACCACCATCTTAGACCTCATCACCAACAACGACAAGAGCGCCTGCAGAGGTGAGGTGAAATCACTGACTAGCTGGTGTCAGGAAAATAACCGCTCTAAATGTCAGTGTAACGAAGGTCACCAGAAGCAGAGGGAAAAACTAACAGATTTACTAACAACAATAACATGTACTGAGGGGAAGCGCAGAGTTTGATGTCCTTTAAGCAAGGCGTGGGTCGAAACCAGGGATTCAAGCCGAAGGGAATCCAGTAACAAGCTGAGGTCCAGAAGAGAGCGTAATCCAAAACGGGTAATCCACGAGGCAGGCAGGCAAGTCGGGCCAGGGAAGGGAAGGGAAGACAGGAGATGGCTGCTATGAGGTCCAACAAGGAATAAGTTGTGAACTGTCAAACATATAGCAGAACAGGAAATGAGTAACAGGTGTATGTAATGAGCAATCAGTAAACAGGAGATTGGCTTCGTGGAAACCTGATTGAAGATGGTGTGTCCATGTCAGAGCCCAGTGCAGATGTAACAGTCTGCAAAACTAAGGAGATGATTGTGGATTTCAGGAGGAAGCGAGTAGACCAGCATCCCCCCCATCCACATCAACAATGCTGAGGTGGAGCTGGTCAGCAGCTTCAAGTTTCTCTGCATACCCATTAGTAAGAACTTGTCCTGGACACTCGATGCAGACACTGTGGTGAAAAAAGTCCAACAAAGACTCAATTTCCTGAGGAGGTTTGGTATGAGCACCTCACTATCCAGGTGCACAATTGAGAGCCTACTGACAATATAGTGATGTGGTTCACAGTGTGATATGGGAACACTACAGAGTGTGGTGCAAGCCGCAGAGGATATTGCTGGCATCCGTCTCCCCTCCATTTAGGACATTTACCACAGCAGGGGTCTGCATAAGGCACATACTGTATATCATTAAGGACCATACTCATCCAGCACAAGGACTTTTCTGTGTGCTACCCTCTGGTAGACGGTACAGGAGCCTTCCAGTACTCACTAAAAAACCTATAGACAGTTACTACCCCCTGTCTGTCAGATTACTGAACCCTGTACTAATGCTTTCAATAACACTGGACTATTGGAAATAATGAACAAAAACTACATTTCCTAATATTCCTACTGCTGCTGCAATATTTTAAGGCATCGTGTATATCACCACGGCTCTGTAAATGCTGCTTATTACCAGTGCAAAAACCTGCTCCACAGCTTTATTATGTCCAATACAAGATTGCTTATTTATCTTTTTTTCACTTATTTCTCTTACATTTTTTTAACATGTACTATTATTGGGCGTTATTACTTTTATCTTAGCGAGACATACAGTTGTTCTCATCCTAAGCATTTCATTGCATTGTTGACATTGTGTTGAACTCGGATATGACAAATAAACAATCTTGAATCTTGAATGTATAAATCGGAATTACAAGTGTATTACAAGTGAATTATAAGTGTTTGAAAGTAACCAAATAACAATTAAAGTAAATTAAGTACATTTTTCTTTATATTCACTCCAGGCACGTTTAAAGCTACTTCAGTCATTTCACAACAAAGGTTGAAAATGATTTAACACATTATTTGAAAATGCAGGGTTATTGTTCACAATCTCTGTTAAAAGCAACATTAAACTAACATTTAATCAACTTGATATTTTTTCTGCACAAGGATAAGTCTGCATTTAGGTCATAAACCATTGCAAACGCTGCATTCCTTACAGTATGGTTTCCCTTGCAGGGGTGGCTTGCATGCACATCTATTCTGAACTGAAGCACTATGGCATTGTGTGTAGATCACGAGTGTGTGGTCCACTCAGTGTCATTTAAGTCTGGAAACCACGTTACGGGCTCTGATCTCTCTATAGTCTAAAGGATTCAAATGATTCAAAGTGTTGATTGCAAGGACTTTTTTTTACCAGGTGACAGTGATTCAGTCTGACTTACAAAACACTAATAAACAACACGGCACGATTTCAACATTCAGAAACTTAATACCCTTGTGTTTGCATCAAAACTGACTTCACCGTGACGCTTATGACATCAGCCACCACCAGGCACGTCATCGTGCGTCGTGAGTCTTTTTTTAAAAAAACTAAAAGGTTTTTTTTTTAACATGAAAGCAACCATGAAGTTTAGACTGACTGGGAAAACGTTGATCTTAAGGTAGCTGGAAGCTTTAAGTTGCTTGCTTTTAAGTCCTTTACCCAAGCTGCCCATCATAGTGCGCAATTGCGCAGCAAGAAACCCTTGAGTTGTGATACCAGTGTCATGACCAGAGGAGGGGAGAAAAAAAACTACCACAGCGCCTCAAGAAAAAAAACCTTCTTCCGTGACACCATTCCAGGAAAA
Source organism: Kiunga ballochi (assembly GCA_037177335.1). Classification (NCBI taxonomy): domain Eukaryota; kingdom Metazoa; phylum Chordata; class Actinopteri; order Atheriniformes; family Pseudomugilidae; genus Kiunga; species Kiunga ballochi. The sequence goes on along the minus strand of JBAMIG010000017.1, from coordinate 16,180,255 downwards.
CAGTTTCAAATTATCTCGCTTTATCAGAAAAACAACCTGTGATTAATTAATAATTATCAACGCTTTCTGGTGGATCAATTGGTTTGAGCAAGAGGTTTGTGTTCTCGAGGGGGTACGCATGATTTGGACTCACAACTCGTTGTGACTGCAACTCCCGATGGCAGTTTGCAACAGGACTGTGGATGCTGTCTCTGCAAGTCTGGATATTTAAGAGGAGGCACCATGGACGCAGCGGAGGTAGTTGCTTCTGCGCTGATTTTGGGGATTATTGTCGTGTCGCTGCTGTCCAACGTCGTGGTGCTGATCTGCTTTCTATACAACCCGGAGATCCGCAAACAGGTACCCGGTCTTTTTATTCTTAATTTGACGTTTTGCAACTTGTTGCTAAGCGTATCCAACATGCCACTAACTCTGGTCGGGCTTATCACCACCGGGCACCCTGGAGGCAGCAGCCTCTGTCAAATTGTGGGTTTCCTCGACACTTTTCTCACCACTAATTCCATGCTAAGCATGGCAGCTCTCAGCATCGATAGATGGGTGGCGGTTGTGTTCCCACTGAGCTACCACTCAAGAATACGGCACCGGGATGCAGTGTTGGCGCTTGGATACACGTGGATACACTCACTTTGCTTTTCGGCTGTGGCCACCTGGCGCTCCTGGGTCGGGTATCATCACCTTTACGCATCATGCACTCTTTGCAGCGTGAGGGCGAAGGGAGTTGGGACGCAGTTCATCGTTTTTACTGTGGCTTTGCACTCTCTTACATTCCTCCTCACGCTGGTTGTGATGTGTGTAACGTATCTAAAAGTCCTCAAAGTTGCAAGGTTTCACTGTAAACGCATCGACGTGATCACAATGCAAACCCTGATGCTCCTGGTGGATATTCATCCCAGGTAAACATAGACATTTCAATCCAATCCATAACTTTTCATTGAATTCATTCACTTTTAGTTAAACGTTTGAATCCAGTTTTTGTTCAGTATATATGTTGTTCATGCAGGATTTCAGAAGGGCAATTTATGGTACAGTATCTATACAGCACAAACAAAAGCTAGATGATATGGCAATCAGGTGGCTTTTATGCTGTTTATTCTCCACCCTATTTTGTGGACAATAATGATATTTATTTTCTATTTTTGAAAATATTTTTTTTCATCAAAGCACCTCCTTGCTTAAGCTTGGAAATTTCAGGCTTTGTGTGTAGGACATGATGGAAAAAGATTTATTTTTCCCATTTATTTGGCTCTTCTTTTTTGGGGGGGCCTAGCTATTTTCATTTCTAGTCACGTCTGTAGAATTTGAATCCTTTTCAATTTGTAGTGTGAGATTTCTCAAACATAATTACTGTATCTAAGATTAAAGCACGATTGACTGCTTTCTTTGTGTCCGTCCCACATGTTTTCTCCTTGGATTCCTTCATCACATCTACATAGTCTATGATCATGCCTCTGGGAAGATAATGATACCTGTGTGCTTTGTCAGTGTACGCCAGAAATGCTTAGAAGAGCAGAAGCGGAGGAGGCAGAGGGCCACCAAGAAGATCAGTACATTCATCGGCACATTTGTGGTGTGTTTCGCACCTTATGTCATCACCAGGTGAGTTGAGATCTATGCCGTTGTATATGGGTTTTTGTGTGGGTGAGTGTAGAAATGCATCTCCAGGATTTTAGTTTATGCACATCATCTGAATGCAATATTTGAATTAATTTTGATTGTTGATTTATTGGTTGTTTCAAAGACAAAATAAAGGAATTTGTTAACACCTCTCTAAGACAGAAAAAAATTAATACAGTGTTGAAAATATTAATTTAAAAAAAGAAAATAAAATTGATTAGACATACTTTATCTTGCACTATCAAGGATCTAATTAATAGATTGTTTCTGGATTTTTACTCACCTTATTATGGTAATACTGATCATACCAATGATTCAGAAACAAGACCTATACACACTTCTCATCATCATGAAGCCTACTTTGACTTTACCTTAAAGAAATGACTTATTAAATGTTATTTTAATCAACGAGACATTTAAAAAACTAAGACAAAAATCATTTTACATTTACATTAACTTAATGATGACATTTATATGGAGTTTAATAAGAGCATCTCATGCACAGGGAGTTTCATCGCAAATGTCAGATGTCTTCTACTCCAGTTATGTTGATTTAAGAAGCAGGCCACTTGCTGCATTTTGCCTCTTTGACTCTGAGTGACTTTTTCTCCCTATTTGTGCTTTATTTGAGGTAGAATCGTAGAGCTCTTCTCTTCAGGGCCAATAAGCCCTCACTGGTGTGTCCTGTCGAAATGTTTGGCTTACAGCAAGGCAGCGAGCGACCCATTTGTCTATTCTTTACTGCGTCACCAGTACAGGAAGACCTGCAGCTTTCTGGCCAACAAAGTCCTCAGGAGGAGTCCACTCAACTCGTCTTCTCTCAGAACAGAGAGCAATGCAAGAGTCTGTGCAAACAATGCCAACACAACCAACAGCACGCAGCCGCCAACTGACAAACAGCTCGAGCAGTGAAAGGGTGTTAAGTGTAAGGAGATGTGTTGGATGTGGCATCTTACTCTGAAGTTCACACTTATGAGATTGAGGATATGACAGCAGACTGACCTCTGTGATGGTGTAAAATTCAAGCAAATAAGATAGCCTTATCCATCAGTTAAGTGGTAGATAATATTCTACTTTGGTCTCTGTCAACAAAGACCACGAAAAGGTCAAAACCCACAATGTGTTGATGTGTTTCTTCATAGTGTCTACTTTCAAGCTTTTCTGACACACTCAGCTGAATCCTTAGCTGTTCCCGCCATGGGCATATCTGAAAATAGGTCACAAATAAACACTTTGCAATGTAAAGGCTGAATAATCTCCCCAAACAGCTGCTTTCTGCAGGGTACTTGGACGGGTACTTTGAGCAGCAAGAAATTAAACCACTGTGCTTGTGCCCATGGTAACAAAAGAGTATGTCTGCACTACATATTATATTTTCAAATACATTTTGTTGTTGATGGTTAGTAGTATTTATTTAATAAAAAAAATATAGAATTTCAGAAGCCTTATCCTTGAAAAAAGAGTGTGACAGTGTGAAGTGGTCTTACAGATATTAGGTTAGGATGGTTTGTAGCATACTGCTAAGTCTGTGACAAATTGACTGTAATATACAATGCAGCAGGTCCCACTTTGTTAATTATGGAATTAAAGGTATATTTGCAGGACGTGTGTCACTGAATCCTAAATTTAAAAAACACAAAAGTCATCTGTCAGAAATATTTTTATACCTCAAACTGATATATTTATAGTAATATGGTAAAAGAAACTCAATAAATATATGAAAATACAAATAAGTGATTTGAAATATATTTTGTGTTATGTTTACCCAAAAAATATTTCTTTTTTTTTTTAATCTAAAGCATAACGTTTGACTTCAGTAATATATATCAAACTGGGGAACATACTGTGCATGCTTGTGATGCTATTTAAAACAGAAAATCATTTTGATTTGAGTGCAGCAGTGGTATTGTGTCCCACAGTTTATAATTGCTGTACTTTTTATTGTAATAAGTTTGTTATATTAAGTGCCTTTTGGACTATTAACTCACGTTCATGATACACAACAAAACAGCTCCTACTGTCATATTCAATATATTTTGTGCAATGGATAAATGTGAAGATAAAACCCGTTTGTTTTTAATGTCATACTTTGTGTAGCCAGCTCATTAGCTCAGACACAAATGGGTAATGTTTGAATGTGGTAGCAACTGTTCAGTAATAACTAGGTAATTACCATCCAGCTCACGTCACATGAAGGAAATCATCATCATTGTAAAAATGAGTTATTTTGACATCACTGGCAAACCAGGAAGTGGTCATTACACACGTGACAGTATAAAACCTTTAAAAGGCAGAAAATCTATTTATTTTTTTGTGTGAAAGTTTCTGATTTAACACATTTGTGAAGAAAATGCAATAAATGCTGTGCATTTTGACATTTTAAAAGGTCACCAACTGTCTTTTTCCATATTCATCTGTATCTACTCATTGGTACATCACTTAAAATGATACAAATATAGATTATTTCGTACAAAAAAGATGGATTGCTAATGCCCAAGTCTGCCAGAAATCTTGTCTCTCCCACGCCGATTTAGTTCAAGAGACAAAAATTATTAAATAATTGCTGCTGTTAATGTGGAGGCAGAACAAAGGCTTTTAAAACCAGCATCAGCATTCAAAGTTAAAAGGTTTTTTTTACTGCAGAGGAGCTGGAGGGAGAGGAATAAAGGAAGCTACGAACAAGAGATAAGAGTAGTTTAAGCAGGGGTGGAAATACAACATCAATATCACCCATTCTCCGCACCTTCACCATAAACCAAATGACATCAAATGAAACTAGAAGGTAATCATGTCTTTTGATCAGCCTCGGGTCATTTTCACTGATCACAAAAGAGTGAAAAAAGTTTCCTGTTTCACTGTAGTGCACAGCAAAAATATGCAATTAGTAGAAAGTGTTGAAAAAGTTCAGAAGGATTCCCAGCCGGGAAACATGCATAACACATCTCTGTCTGAGGCTCGGCAAGTGGAAGAGAGGCAGACACCAACCTGCATACACCAATGTGCACAGACCTTGTGATTAAGCCTTGGTGCGTGGGAAGAACAAGGAAGACAAGGAGGAAGGAAACAAAGATGAGTGCAGCAGTTGACTTCATGCCATCCCAAAAATCAAAGAGTAAAAGCAAAATGTCATTTAGTTCACTGTTAGCTTTAGATAGAGGATTTTACAGATTGCTGCACAAATAAAAAAAACCTGCTTTAATAATATATATTGAAAGAAAGAAATTCTCTGAGGTCATTTTTAAGTTAGGCTTTCAAATTGTTGTTAAATAAATTGGCTGTCAAACATCCAAAACCTCCACAGTAATTGGAGTCATCTGTGTGCAGCCGTTTCTATTAATCAGCAGCAGCGACACTGAACTGGACATATAATTAGTCCTAAAGCATCACAAATCACTTGATCAAAACAGGCAAACATGTTTTTTATAACCATTAATTCTGTATGCCTCTACATAACTTGTCATTTAGTTCAGAATTGTGTTTCAGCCTCAACTCATGAACTTTTCTTCAATACCCAGACATTATCCAGTGAACTTAATGGAAAAACTATGTCATAATGTGAGTCATGGGAACGTCGAATTCAAATGTCATAGTTCTACCCATGCCCTCAAGTAAACAGCCTGCACTGCTTACAGAACTAATAAAAAGATGCCGTCTATTTCTGTCCAGGAATGCTGTATTTGTTTTTGCTGTAGGCAGGAACATGCAGTGTTCTTGCTCTTTCCATTTCTCTCTCTCTCTCTCTCTCTCTCTCTCTCTCTCTCTCTCTCTCTCTGTCTTTCTCTTGTCTAAAAGGCATTTCTAG
>JBAMIG010000017.1:16120443-16136899 GCA_037177335.1 Kiunga ballochi | reverse complement strand
ATGTGTATGTGTATGTGTGTGTGTGTGTGTGTGTGTGTGTGTGTGTGTGTGTGTGTGTGTGTGTGTGTGTGTGTGTGGGGAGATGGAGATGATCACTCCTCCATATCAACACTTTTATTGGAAGACCAGAGGGATTCTTGACAGATTTGAATACATCCCTAAAAATAATATTAATGACTGCAGCTGATTGTTTTCTCAACAGATGTGAGCTATTTCTTTTTACTATTAATTATATCCCAAGTCTTTCCAACTAGATTTCAATACAAAGTGACACAGGGTTGTTTAAAGCTTAATGCCTTGCTATGGCTAAAACGGTGAAACCAGCACAAGATCAATATTCTCTGCAGGTGTCCAATACAGATAAAACCTGATGGATTCAAACAGTCATTTTGGACACTGGGAGGCTAAGCCAGTAGCTGGAAGAGTGAAGAAAATCTAATGTTGATCTCCTTTTAGTCCTTGAATTATTTTCAAATAATGCATTTTAAATTTCAGTTACATGTGAAATGAATAGTTTAATTCTGTTAATGCAGATTACTATGTGCGGTCTATGTGGTGTGAGGAAGACCATGCGTCTTTTCTTATACTGTGATGACATGGGAAACCTAATCATGTTTACAGACTGTTAAAAGCCTCCTATACTATTTCCTGTGTTACTTACACATCTCAAAGTGATTATTCTGCTACATGGAGGTTTCATTGCTTCCCAGTCATAGTCTGGTCGACTGGCATGGTCTGTAGTTACATAGTCAAACATTTGTCAAAGCCACCTCTACAGGGTGTCTTTGTAAGCATTTGCATGTGTATGACACTTGCACAGCTATTATTGTGGGCCCTCCATATGAATAGAGCACACTGCACACTTGGAGGTTTACAACTTCCTACAAGAAAGCCCAGTGGCTGGACATCTGTTTGTATGGGACAGTGGGACAAAAGGATGAGCCCTAAGGACAAAGAGGCCTTCAGGTAGATTTCAGAGAGGAGGAACAGCCGCTGGCCCAGCTAGAAGTCTGTTTGGACCAGAGCAAGACTTAAGTGAGAAGTGTCATACACCACAGGAAACCAAAGAGACACACTTCTTTCCAAGACCCCCTCTGGGGTCAATAAAGTCATCCCTTCACAGGGAGGCTGCCCCAACACTGATAACTGTCTAATAATTAATCGAAAGGTTGGAGTGGTATTTTGAATTACAGTTTGACAAATAGACACATAAGCATTCTTTGTTTTCCCTGAACTCCACCATCTCCACGACTTTCCCGTATAACAACAATCTGATAAAACCAGCAGGGATCTGGGCAATCATTATGGAAGGACATGACATGTACTCACACTGCACAAGTAAAAAAAAAAAACGTATTTTGAACTTTTGATCATAAATAATTCACCTCAAATGATGCTGTTTTTGCAGTGGCATAGTTTTTTTTTCCAGATAATTGAAAGACTTTTCCTCTGAGTTATCAATGTGGTGAGTCTTTTGGTTGATGAACAAATGTGGCTCATGCAGTCCTGTTTGAATGAAATGGTTTGTCACATCGAGTCCATGTCTGAAATCCAATGTGTGCAAATTAAAACAGTTGTAACACACATTATGTCCTGCCTCTGTTAGAGTAAGATTTAATATTACAACATATGTTTACACCTGAAACAATAAAAATTTCCACCTTGTTAGGTCAAGTTTTTCATATATCACATTAAAAACAAAATAAAAGTTGTCATGTTATCTGTGACAAAAGAAAAAAAACCTTACTTTTAAGATCATAATGTGATAAGACATAAAACTATAAGAGCTCTATAAATAAGGGTAAAATAGATGACGCACAACAAGCTATAAATGATCCATCTAAATGGACCACTCTGGATTTCAAAACAAAGGAGACACCCTGAGACTTGCTGAATTTATCTCCAGTCCATGAGCTGCATTCATGGAATTTTTTTAATTTGTTTCTCAGGTCTAAAGCACAAGCTTGATCACATGATTTTTCTTTTAAACATCTGAATCTGGAACAAAAGATGTCCAGAAAAAAATGATGTCCTGCATTTGTTGTATTGCTCTATTAAGTTTGTCGTCCTTTTTGTTGTCCAGATTTCAACAAAAAAAATCTTATTTTGTAGTTTTTCCTCGCATATATTATGTTTTGCTTCCTGTTCATAAGCTCACCTGTTTTCATTTGATCATTTGCTTCACCTGCCCCTCGTTTACTCAGCAACATAAATACTTATTGATTTCATTGCTAATTGGTTCATTTTTTGTTTTAACATATGTCTTGCCATGTTACTGCCTTGTATCAACCTTGGTTTTCAGTGTCATTATATCCAACAAGATTGTGGGTATTAAGAAGCACATTTCATTACAATTAAAGTAATTTATTTTAAATGTTAAGTCAAGCAATAAAAGCCATTAGAATTGGTAAAGAGATGCCCAGACAGAAGCAAACAGTTCATCCTTTTTAAAACGAGGTAAAGACAAAAATAGACAAGCAGCAGCATTGTGTGCTGTTTGTAAATTATACAAATAAAACTCCAGACCATAATGCAATTTATTACAAAAGTCTAGAGGAGATGAAAGCTTGTGTGGTAAGTTACGTGGCCAAAGTGGTGAAATGAAGGCGGTATGCAGAGGTCCTCCAACATAATTTTATTTTACACTGGTGCATGTTAGACAAAGAAACAAATGAAAATCACAAAGAAACTAAATAATGTGCCCTAATAATGACCTTATGACATCACAAACAGGAAATGAGCGACAGTGACAACTGGTGGTACTCATCCACTTTGTCCCAGCTTGACTAATTCCTTTCTGGATTTCTGAAGGGGAAGGGATTCCTCATCTTGGCAAACTCAAATTTAAAAGGAAACGGGTCTGAAGAGTCGAGCTAAACCAGTGGTGTGTCAAACTCGGGTCTTCAAGGGCCGGTATCCAGCAGGTTTTTGTTGTCTCCATGCTCTGACACAGCTCACTGAAATGACCTAAAAGGTAGACAAGAAGCAGTTGGATCTATTTTATTTGCATCAAGTGTGTTAGTGCAGGGAAACAGCAAAACCTGCTGGATACCGTCCCTCGAGGACCGGAGTTTGACACATGATCAAATGTCCTCCTTAAAAAGAGCTGTCACAAACTCACACCCAGTTATTAGACAGCAGAGGGATGAAATAAAACTAAAAAGCCAACAAAATTGTCAAGATTTATTCATTTTCCTGATCTACTCACTTTAATCTTATATTCATCAACATTTTGACAAACTTTGACCAGGTTTTAAAATTGTTTAAACAACTCAAAAGGGGTCTAATAAGGAGCCCGTAATTGAAAATCTGTTTGTAGCTTTTTGCTAACAGTTGCTAACAAACAGAAAGGCAAACTAATGTCTTTCATTTGATTATGATGGCAGTATTAAGTTCTGCCTTTTGCTTAATATTTATTTGCTTTATCCTTATTTAAAGGCAGCTGCATTGATGTTTGCTTGATATCCAATATATGCAACGCGTTCCTTCACTGGCAGAAGGCTTTACTCCTCTGACCATGTCTCTTGTCTGTACCCCCGGCCTCCTTTCAGTTAGACCTCTCTGTTTGTTTGACTCTCTCTGACAACAAGGTCAGTGGCATTGCCCAGTAATTGTCCTAACGGCCTGTGTACCTGTTGGGTGGAGGCAAGTAATGAGAGTTTTTCATTATAGGCGGGACGGGTGAGTGCGCCTGGCAGATGCTGACAGGCAGCAGATGTGTAAAGTTGGGGGGTGATTTGTAAAGGGGTCAACTGCATCACAGTGGAGATGGAGGGCAATGCAGGGTGGGGGGAAATTATGCTGAGGGACACTGTCAGTCATTGTGCACCCCTGTCACCGCAAGGTAAAGGTCAGTTCAAACACAGTCAGCTGTTATCTTAACTGTCATGGAGGCAAAGCATACAAACTTTCCTCTGCTTATTGGCTGAACGATCGTCCCATCGTCATCAATAGTTGCCAGATCCATGGAAAAATAGTTATATAAAACTTCTTTTGAACATTTGTTGTGACAACCTATATTCTGAAAATGTGCAGAGGCAAAAAGAAGTCATGTTATAGTTTAAATAAATGATGAACATAAAACTTTATGCGTCTTATAGACATACCACAGAGCACTCTGAGCATCGTGTTTTCATTAAAAAAATATAAAATATCCAAATTTGTAAATGTTTGAAGCGATTTTATCCACTTTCAAGCCAGGTTGACACTTTTTTACACATTTATAAACAGGGACATCTTTGAATGAAATAAGTTCCTATGTAATTATTGCTTCATTAAAGCACATTGTTATCAGAAACAGCAAAAGCTGGTGCGTTGGTGCATCATATCTTTGATCTGCATGAAATATATCTTAAATGCCTAATTAAATAATTACCCTTTTTTATTCATTTTCTATTCCACTTGATCCAACTCTTGGCTCTAAAGATTACACCTAAGGATGGCTATATGTGGCTTACTGGGGAGGGGACAAAACAGATAAATAATCACATAGAGACTCACAAATTATCCTTATTCCAACAGAAGCTAAAACACATCATTCATGTCAACTTCTATTTTATATACTGTTCAAGTTTAACTGGAAAGTCTGACCTTAGCGTAGGACAAAGCATTGCTTCTTCTCTTTGTAAAAGTTTCTCTCACATCTTATTTATTCCCTTAGTCACAAGGTAGATGTACTCATCTTTAAAAGCAACTACATTTTCTATTCTCAATTAAGTAAATATAAGTGCACATGATCTTATTTCCAACCCTTAATTTCTGATTAACTGTCTACCATCAGAAAACAGGGATGTAAAGTAAAATCTTAGACGTACAGCCTGCTGGCAAGGCAGTTTGATCACATCTTGTTCCACACAAATACTGCTCCTGCAGTCACAGGAAGGTGAGTGTTTGGGTGAATGGAAAAAAAGAGATTAAACAAAAAAAAAACCTAAAAGCAACAGTCATAAAGAGCTTAATCTGAATGTTTTCAGCAGGACAGAGGCCTGGTGGTAATGGCTCCAGCATCTGTACAGAGCGCACTGTCACTCAACGGTAGCATTGATTAGCCATTGTTCTGAGAAGGTCACATCATCATAATTCATTTACAATAATTAGTCCCGCAGTGCCACCTGCACTCCTTCTCTCGTTTGCCCCGTTAAATTACGAGCAACCATCACAGTTCACGCGTGGAACAATGAAGATGTATCCACAATGTAAAGGCAGGAGCTATTAGTTACATTATTTAAATGGACCCGCTTAAACCTGGGGAGCTGTCTTTATGAAGGGCAATTAGGCACTAACCGTAATTGATAATTCATGCTAATTGCAATTAGGAGATATAAATAGTGGGTGAAGGATTAATCATCATTGTGGGAAAGCAAGCAAAAGCCGTGGTGCAGGACAAGTAGGTGCAACGGATGGCAATGGATTGCACTCCATTCATCTCCATCTAGTGCATAAACAGATTGTCTTTGTCCCTTTGTATTTTTCTATTGACCATTATCTCTGTTTTGTTTGTGTGCCCTTGCCAAATAGCTCAGGAGTTTGTGAAACGGTGAGGTTGTTAGTGAACCGAGTATTGTAGTTTTGCAACAGTAGATGTTAATGGAGGTCTGATGTGTTTTCATCCATTCCCAAATCAAAGTTATGGCATCAAAACACAATAAAAGTTCTTCGTTAATATCTGAGGAAGACTTTAGATAGATTGCATGTTTAAATGGAGTATACTATGAGTTAAAGTTTCATCTAATTTGTAACATTTAGGGAAGTTTAAATTGTATGTTAAACTGATTGCTTTGTTTTATTGATCCTTTTACTGACAGTATATATGCTGTTCTGCTTGTATTAACAAAAGGTTTAATGTATAAAGCTACATAACAGCTTGAGGGTGTGCCAAGATGGCCAGAAATTAGCTGTTCTGTCATTTGCATACTAGGAACTTGCATTATTTTTCTCATGAGTTGCAGTTTTATTCAGTATTATCAAAATTAAGCTTTTGCATAAATGACTCTAAAGATTATAGTTTATAAATAATCTGAACTTTCAACCCTGAAAGATGAAGCTGCATGTTTACACATTCTCTTGCTTTGCTGCAAAAAGTCACATAAAATGCAACATAAACTTGCTCTCGTCCTTTAAAGCAGCAGTGAGGTTAAGCTACGTTAGAATTAGTCTGTTTCTTTCAAACCACCCACAGAAGCATCTGCAGTTCAAATTGCTGCATTTTCAACACACACTTTGTCTTTGGTTTCAGAGGAAATAACGGTGAGATTTAAATATAAATACCAAGCTGTCTTACCAGAGCAAATAAACGAACAATAACTGAGCTCTTTGGTGGGTTTGTTTACCCAGATGTGGCCCTGTGTTTGACTTTATTGCTTTATTTACATGGATTTTAATTAATCATTGGTGTTTATGTGAGTGTCTGTAAGAGAAAATAGGGTAGAAAAAAGAATAAGGGAGATTTATGGAGGGGGACAAATTTATGTTTGGATTTATGAAATAATAGAAATATGTACAAAAGAATTAGTTAATTTAATAATATAGAAAAGGAATATTTGTTTATCATAAGGAGAGGCCAATTCTGGTTAGTAATATTGCAGTGTAAAAAAAAAAAAAGCCAGACCATCATTCTGCCTGCTTTAATGCTGGACAAGACGCATTAAAAATAAGTCATCTTGAGTGTGTTACCCAACATCCCAGTGAAACAAGAATTCAGCACGTGATCTTATTTTCAGTGCTATATTTTCCAGGAGAACAAATTAGACTTTGTGATAAAAAATAAACTGCTTTTGCTTCACTTTGTGAGAAAGCTGAAATTGACATTTGATACAAATCACAAATACTTTAGTACCTCTCTTTAACACCGGGGTGTTCAGATGGGCCCCTGCACCGTGAGGCCCCCCACATTCACTGGTTGTAATTGCTACAATGAGAGCTGGATCAGTGGGGCTGCTCTAATCAATAAAGTCTTCATCAACCATTTCCCCTGATGATTCTCCCTCATTTCTCCCTTAATTGTTCTTTTTCATCAAACAAGCTCTGTGCCATGAGCATGTGTGTGCGTTTTGTATGTTTGTGTGCTCCCAGGAGCTCGCGCTTCCGTCCTCTCTCTCAATGGACCCTCGGCTAACAGATTGCTAATGGAAGTTTGGCCGCAAACACCAGAGGAAACCTTTGACTCTCACGGCAATAGCGAGCTCTCCGTGGGAGGAGGATTACTGTTGATCCAGGCTCATGCTTCCCCAGAGCAGCCGCACTCCTGCCACTGAGCATCACCACTGCCTCAAATGAAGACCTAAAAATCTTCACTTGATGGCTTCACTTTTGACCATAAAATCTGAATAAAAAGCTGAGACCAGCCCTAACAAAATAGATGTTGCATGTTTTTTTATTTTGCAAGTTGCATCTAAAGGTTTTACTAAAGCAAAATAGATGTTAGAGGGAAAATGCACCATATTGCTTCTCCCCTCCATAAATGCATTATTGTAAGGGTCCATTTATAAGACCTAAACACAACGCAAACTTACATCCTCTGTTGTGACTCTAAACAGTTATATGTGTTTTGACTTGTTGCATTTCTGATATATGTGTTTCATATTTTTCTACATAAAAACAAGGCTTTAAATATGAATTATTGATAAAGAAAAAGACACTGGCAACACCTGACAAAGAGGATATGCAGAAAATAAAATGGAGAATTAATTTGTCTTTTTAACACAACTGGAATAAACTTATAATTTTGTGACTGTTTTGTTGAATTCTTTGTTAGAAAAGATAACTTCAGAAACACTTTTGGCTAAAATATCTGCCTCTACATTCAGTTGTTTTAGTACAACTCCTCTTTAACGAACCGATCAGCTTTCTTTGTGGCCCTATAACCTTTATTTTCAGAGCGTTTTGACTCGCCACTGCCAAAGAATCAGAAACGATTGCAATGTAATTGTTTTTCATTTAGTACTTATTGCCCTTCTGTGCTTGTAAAATGCTTTGGGTCCCCTCTTTCCCCCAGAGAGAAGAGTCACTAGCTTTCATAAGGCATCCCCCTTCTCATGCCCCTGCAGGCATTATCACCCATGTGGAGCATCCAGCCTATAAGGACAGACTCTGACACGAGGCTGTGATATTTAAATAAAGGGGCAACTGTGTCTCTCAGATGAGCTCATTTTGAGGACAAATTGTTCATTTCTCCCTGTAAATTTCACTGACTATTTCAAACTTGTACAAGTTAATTGACAAAATGGATTTTTGGAGGTTAATGCACATCAAAGATACCTCATAACATAGGATAAAGAGTATAACTTAATAAATACTTAGCAAATTTTATGTCTCTCTTTATGTTATTGGGAGTATGGATGATTATCAAACTCATATTTGTTTTATTTATATAAAGCCTATGGGGCCACTGGGGAAGAGTGTTGAATTACAAATCATTGGGTGTCTAGAAATATATGTCAGGATCAAAACTCAAAATATTTCTATTTACATGTCATTAACCTTTAAGTTTTAATATCTTGAAGGAGAGCATGAATTGTTACTTGTGATGCATTCGCTGTCTTTGAATTGAAATGGTTCATTTTGCCATCAGAGACCTCATTTTGATTGAATTAACACTGCAGTGGTGCCCTGCCAAAGCAGTAAATATGTTCTTGATGAATCTGTCTTATATTAAGATTTATGAAACCTTTAGGGTTGTTGACTTACAGGGCTTTATTGAGAAAATTAGATCTGTGCTTTCTAAGAGCCGAGCCACTCATCTCCTCAGCAAACTGCCATAGATCGTGCCGCTGTGCGCTTTATCGACATATCCCATTTCTGAAGTCTTCAGCTTTTATGACCATTTCCATAAATTCTGTCTGGGACAATCTCCCCTCTCTGTGGGGCTGATGGGAAGATTATCTCAGGTTTGTAGTTTGATGCTTCAGCACCCTTTCAAAGCACATTTAAACACACACACACACACATATGTATACTATGAAGTGGGTGACTCCCTCTCGTCCCTCATGATCAAAGATGCTCCACTCTGCCCAGCAATGGAGATGATTCAAACACTCCCAGACATCAACAAAGAGGACGCAGAGTGTTGAATGAGTTCACAGATGATGAGAGTCTTACTTTAGGTCAATCTGTATTTACAGCTCAATTACTTAACAGAGCAAGCCTCTCTATTAGAGCTCAATCTATCTGGCTGGGTGACAGTTAGCAGCCCATTGGGCAGTATGAGAGACAGAGAGGGTAACTGATAAGACCTCTGGGACACAGAGAGCACTCTCAGGGGACGTAACTCCATTTTCCTCCCATCCTCTCTCTGCTATCTATGGTAAAAAATTAACATCAAATTACTGGTTGGTCATGAGCCATGTTTTTAATTAAAAGTAATGATAATAGTGTATTTAAATTGCTCATGCAAAATAGGTTTCAGTAATGTTTCATTTCAGTTTGCCTTTAAAAGAACCCTACTAAATATAAGATGAAGCCTATAGCCACATGTCGCTTGTTTAAATCATTTGAACTGATTTTAAATCATAGTAATGTGAAAAGGACATTTGATATGAACAAAATGTTCCTAAAATTTGCATTTTGATTATCAGCATTGCATTAAGAGCTGTGCAGCTACATAGACATTTGTGCTGTTGTGTCCATCCCCCTGCCTGTGAGTCAGAGATCCCTCTTAAGCTCAGCAAAACACAAGATGTTTTATTACCTAAATCACACTTGTGGAAGAAAGAGGATGAAGGATGGTGGAGTTGTATCAAAGACATTACAGACAAAGATACGCAGGTGTACCCTCCTTCCCCCAAAAAATATGTCAGCATATGTAAAATGTTGTCATTATATTATATTATATTATATTATATTATATTATATTATATTATATTATATTATATTATATTATATTATATTATATTATAATATTAACAGTCAGCACTGATTGTATAAAGCTAATATAATTGTAATTAATAATACAACATATTGACTGAGGAGGAGAACTGGACCCAAGAAACAGGCATAACACATGGGAGTTCAGTTATATTCATTATCAACACGACTGAAATAAGCAGTTAATGAAATATGTATTGTCAGTAAATACAGAAGAATTGTAGGATTTCTACACAAAGTTAGTACTCTAAGAAGGGATGGTATCTGGGGACAGAGTGGCAGCATATGCATAGATAGAGATCAGAAGTGGCCTCAGGGAGACTTTGGGTGCATGGCTCAGTTGATGTGAGATAAAGAAAGTTTCTCTTCACAACAGAAGGCTCTGAACTGCAGCTGGAAAATGCCTAGGCAGGATTTTTTTTGGAGGACATTAATACAAACTAGCGGGGCAGAGTAACAACAAGAAACTGACAAAACAAGGAAATTGCAATGTGGTGCTGAGTTCTTCATTCTTCAAACAACCCTGCTACATGGATAATTGATTATCAGCCTGTGTTACAATGTCTAATCTGAAATATGATATTGTTTTATACTTGAAGAGTATAAAAGGGGGGGTATAGGACAGTGATCTTTCTGTGTGGAGTTTGCATGTTTTCCCCATGGATTCTCTCTGGCTGATTTCCTCTTAAGACAGTGCATCTAACATTTCCCTATGAGTGAGCGTGAATGCTTGTTTGTCTCTCTGTGATCATCCTGCGATGGACTGGTGACCTGTCTGGGTGTACACTGCCTCTCACCTGCTGATTGACGGGATAGGCTCCAGCTTCCTTCTAACTCTGCATTGGATTGGAGAGTTTCCATGATCATTGTCACAATTAATCTCCATCATCTAGGGTCATTTTCATCAAATGTTTTAAGGAATTTTAGAATTTTTTTCTATCATTCCAAAAATACAGATGACCTGTTTTAATGACATGGTTTTCCAGCTGATTGCTTTAATATTTACATACCTTACATTTTGGATTCCAGTCCAGTTTCTTCTCACCTAAGTGAGCAGCTCTGTGATATATTTCATGTCAGAAGAGGGAGCTATGACCTTACTGATCCCCCCTATGCTTTTAAAGTACATAAATCTTTATTTAAATCTATTCAGGTTAGAATAAAATAAATGACCAACAAAAACAATGTACGCATTTTTACATAACAAAAAAAGAGCTCAATAATGATGCAAAAGCACAGTGCAACACACCTAAACTCAACATTAACAGCTTTTTAGGCTACTTTATGATTTTTTTAAACACTACTTGCTTCTCAAAGGGTTGAGCAGAGCAGTTTGGGAATGTATAAGATTTTAAGTAAGATAAATACATTGAACTTCTGACTTTTGCACAAACAAAAGCAAAATGCTGCCATCTACTGGATTCTGCACTGTAATGAATCATAGTAAACATCCCTGATTGGACTGATTCCACCTAAATAACATGGCTTTCAGGGGCAACTTTACTATCTAAATCCATGGATGAAAATTTTGAATGTATAATGTTTCTAGCTGTAAAATTTGTGACGCTGTGTACAATATGTGCATGCAAACCTGTGATTGTCAATGCAGATGTGTGTTTGTGTTGGTGCTGGCTGTTTTGTTGTTAAAAGTATGAGCATCACTGGCAGCACAGTTTGTTCCTTGGAGAAAATGGGGGCATTGTGCAACCATCTGTGAAATGATTATTGGCCCCAACAAGAACC
Source organism: Kiunga ballochi (assembly GCA_037177335.1). Lineage (NCBI taxonomy): Eukaryota > Metazoa > Chordata > Actinopteri > Atheriniformes > Pseudomugilidae > Kiunga > Kiunga ballochi. The sequence goes on along the minus strand of JBAMIG010000017.1, from coordinate 16,125,295 downwards.
ATTAGAAGATGAGCTAGGTCAGGATCAGGTTATCAAAAGAGATAAACACACGTATACACCCTGTCATCTGTGTTTGTTAAACATTAGCTGTGTTATTCTGGGTCACTTCTACCGGCAGTTGAAGGAAGGTTAACCAATATATTGTCCCTTAGCTTTATGTGCACACACAGGGACACAAACACACTCACAGCAGAGTCAACGTGGCTCTCCACCCAGCTCTGCACAAGTTCAAAGCCATGGGGATTTTTTGACAGCACGTCCCTGACAGCTGCCTCTCAGTCAGAGTGTTGAATAATCATCACTGGCCTTATTGGTTTGGTTATGGCCGCTCAAATTTCCTGTCCTTCTGCCAGATTGGTATCTAGATGGCTTTTTCCTGGAACACAACGTAACAGAACAGCATTTCAGGACAAGGGATTACATTAGCTGTAAATATATTGTGTTTCTGTGTAAATAATTGTTGAACTTGGATGCAGCTTGTAGACGTGTTTTATTCATTAGTGACAAGCTGCACACATGCTTATGTAATGCAAAGGAAGTACACATGACATCTTTGTTGTTTTGTTCTCCATACATGCAGAAATTAGTGATTCTCATTAATGTTTTGTTCATTATGTGATCATTTTTCATAATGCAACAAATCCACATAATACACTTATATTAATGTCAAAACAAAGAAACATACCTGAAAATCTACAGGTAGCAAGCTACATGGGTGTGTTAAGGCTAAACACCAAATTTCTGTTGGATGTTACTTGAATATTCATATAATAGACTTATTAAAACATACTTTGGCCAAATTATTTCCACCGGTTTGCCAGATTTGAGTCTCTCTGAGACCAAACCAGAAAAGAAATGTCTCCTCCTTTGATTTAGTTTGATGGAACTGGTTGCATGTCCAGAGCAACCTCTATTTGGAGATGTCTCTGTTGAACTTTGCCACTTGTGTCATTTTCACCTGCTTAATTTAATCAACATGTACATTAAAAAGAGTTAGAACTTTGTCTTAACTTTGCAATGCTGTGGACAGGAAAGCATTGAAGACCCTTTGCTGCTTGCAACTTTCTCTCTGAGAGCATCTTCAATGTTCTTGAATAGGTATTTCTATCTGGCTATCAGGATATTATTTGAGGAAAGCGACAGTCTGGAAATACTTTAAGAATACTTTAAGGGAACTTGATTGGACACATTATCTTAATAGACTGCTTTTCAGTCACAATGTCTCACATGTTCAGCCATCTGGCAAAAGAAAAAAGGCAAGTATGTGAATATAAGTAGCTGTAATGTGAATTCCTGTGGATCGCTTGTACTTGATCGTTGATCGCTGAGGGCCTATTTAAGTACAAAAGAGATTCAATATTTAACTGCATTATTTTGAGTTCCTTAATTTGGTATGAATACAAAGGGTTAGCCTGATTTTTTTTTTTTTCATGATTTTCAAAGTTGGTTTTAGTTTATCTTAATGATTTACCTTTTTTCAGCTGTGACAAAAATGCTGAGTTGTAAACAGAATAAAGATGGTGGTGCAGTTGGTTACCACTGTGGCCTCACAGCAAGGAGGTTGTTGGTTTGAGCCTTCAAATATTGATCTTTCTGTGTGGAGTTTGCATGTTTTTTCTGTGTTAGTGTGTGTTCTCTCTGGCTTCCTCCCACCATCCATAGACATGCATGTTAGGTTTAAGAGTTGTTAGAAAAATGTGAATGGTTGTCTGGCTCTCTGTGATGGACTGGCAAGCTGTCCAGGGTGTACACGGCCTTTCGCCTGAATAGCTGCTGGGATAAGCTCCAGCTTCTTGTGACTGATTACATGGTTAGGAAAAAGAACCACTGATTCAAATGTATACACTTTTTTATGACACTTTTAGGCAACAAAGCACCAGAAAAGACATTACAGTTTAAAAAAAAAATAAAACAAAGGTTTAAAAATACTGAATCTATTTCATAATAATAGACACACACACATAGAACGCAAGTAACCCTGAAACCCCACCCCCCATGTACCCCATCCCTCCATCCCTCCCTATTCTACCCTAATTCCCGTATTCTGTCTTCATTAAATGCAAGAACAAAAACACCACAAAAGAGAAGAATAAAACATACATATTTGGCTTGATGGTGCTTGAGGAAACAATTTCGGCCCACACCCGGAACCAGCCCACCTATGACCACACAGACACCACTACAGGAACCACCTGGTCACAGCAAGCTGGGTTCCTCACCGGAGCTTAAGAGCTGCACTGCAGGATCCCTCCAGACAGAACAATCCTGCAGAGCAGGCAGGCAGGACCCCAGTGTGGTGCAAATCAAATTGACCAAAATAAATGAATAAACCTAAGTAAATAAAGTTAATTAATCTTAATTATGTCATCATTGGGTAACAATGAAATTATTACACAACATGCCAAACATCTTCCAACCGTTAAACATGTTATCTTAGTATTGTCCTCGCCTGCAACAAGTTTGTTCAATTCTTTTTAATTAATATTTGAATAGCTTCCTTAAATAAAATGTATTTTATGAGAAATTCTTTGTACTCTTTGACTTTTTTGCAGTCCTCCTCCCCATTCCTTCCAGATAAGAGCCAGTTTCCTGTATCATTGTACCAGCTTCCCAAGCAAGCATCCACAGGGTCCCAGAACACTCTGCTAATTAGTCTGCACACACGCAACCTCAAAAACTAGGAGAAGGTATCATTATTTTGTTATTAATTCTGTTACAATCAGTTTTTTTTCAGCAAATGTTGGCCCCAAAGTAGGTTCACTACTAACATATAGAACCAGTACAGTTAACTAACCTGGATGCTCTTGTCTATAACATAAATTATGTCTTAACTGCTTTCTGTTTTTGTTTCTAATGCAGTTTTCACATCATTTATGAATAAAGAAAAAAGGATTGTCTGCGTATGCATTCTGTCATCGGTTTAGCATTATGAGCAGGGTATCGTGTTGGTTTAAATGACAGCCCTGTGGCTATAGCAAATAACAGACAACAGCAAAACTAGATTCTGTAGCAGCATTCCTGAATGGCAGTTATGGGAGTCTACCAAAAATGGAGCATATCTTCATGATCTGCAAGAAAAACGGTCACATGATTATATATACTGTGATTTATGTTGATCTCAAATTCTTGTTTGTTCTGTATTGTATTCTCCCAGAAAGTGTTTTTGTAATAACTTGCATGCATATGCAGGAATACATGTTATCTGCATACAAATTCAAAATTCATTCAGGGGTCCACATGTCATGTTTCTTATCTGTCAGTATTTTGCTCAAAACCTATTTAAGATAAACCTAAAGGGGAGTGCTGGGAATGATATTAGCGACAGTCTCTTTAAAAAAGACATTTAAAAAACCCTTAAAAGTTGTTATTATTTTAAATATAAGGTCAGTGTTGAGCTTGACCATCTTCATTCCTGAAAATACTCAGTCTGTGGCTGGGGTTAAACAGAGGTGGCATCTATTGTATCATCTTGCTCTCATAGCGTAAGTCATACCTTTGACCCTTCCAACTCTGAACTATAAACACCCATTTTTTCTTCCCATCACCCCTCCTCCCATGGCAGACCTTGACTCATGCACCCCAGGGGCCACCAAATGTGAAAAGATAGACACCCCACCCTTACATCTACTTGCCTATGACCCTCTAAGACCACAACAGGAACCACATTCTTTCCTTTGTGCCCAGTCTTTCATCCTTCTTCACTACCAGAGCACCAGAAATAACCAAGAAAGAGTATCGTGCAGCAAAAGGGCCCTTTTGTTCTGGTTGTGCCACAATGTCTTAATGCAGCGAACATGTGGTCTTTCTCACTTTTATCAAGGAAATGTTCTGTAAGTATGATGCATATCTATTTAGAAGTAAAATTATGCTCAGGGAGGGTTAGTTGGTGCATTTTTCCCCTATGTTTTGCTCCCAAGAAGCTGAGATAATTGCATGCATTCTCATCACATTGTTTTTCTTCATGACTTCTTTCTTTCGGTTTGCACGTAGCTACAGCATTGTCGTTTTAGCGTTGCAATAGATTTGATGCTTTTTGCTGAATTAAAGCAATACCTTGCAGCAGTACAAAAAGTCAGGCACATGCAGCTGCTGCTCCTGTTGACCCAGAGGTAGCAGCAGTCAGGCAGAGTGAGACAGGATCTGACAGGACAGGACAGTATAAGGTGTGGTGTGTTTATACTTCAGTAAGGCTTCCTTCATTACACACGCACTTCCTGCATCATAGATAACCCTTTGGAAATGTGGTAAACATCACCATATTTTGTGCTGCATACTCATCTGGATTTTATATGTATTTCCTCTTTATTGAATGAGCTTGTTTGCACAGAAGGCAGAGTTTTCCATGCTAAAACTGGTAGATAGAGGAGAAAATCACACTCGTGTCTGTCCTTGTTAGTCAACATTTTTGTGTCATTTTGCAGTGAAAATGTGATTGATGTTTAAAAATGTGTCCTTTCAAACTGTGTCCTTTAAAACTGTCTAATGGTGCCGTACTACGCAAAGTTCCCTTTTTGACAATAATAAATGTCCCCACAGTCTGTGTAAGAGGGCCAAAAATGAGAAATATGTGTCAACTCTCTCACTTTTTAACAAATGCTCAAATGGATGAGCCTGAAAACGTTTTTCTCTTTGTGACCTCATGAAGGGAAATAACTACTCCTTCCTGTTCTGGATACTGCTATTGACTCCCAAATGAATTTGTTGGAAAAAATGTACAGTATGGGACTTTTAACTGTGTGCATACTTTTGACTTACCCATCGTCAGATACTCAAACATATGGAGGACCAAAACTGCCATAATCAAAAATAAATAAATAATTAAAATAATAAATCAATAATTAAATAAATGAGG
>JBAMIG010000017.1:16078031-16102066 GCA_037177335.1 Kiunga ballochi | reverse complement strand
TAGATTTAGTTAAAGGGTCAAATAAAGTTTTTAGATTTCAAAAGTGAGATGTCTCTGCCCAGTTATTCTCAATTCAGCATTAAGGGGTTAAATGAAGACAAGAACCAACAATATCTGTTTTGCTGCTAGAGAGATCAAAGTAGATGACAAATATCGAGACCGATTTGCTTTATCATGTAAGCATATTAATATTTAATTCTATTGTTTCAGGAATGTTTTTAACCAAATAAAAGCGTCTTCTGACATTTCTACTTATTATGTGATTTCCTTAATAGATTTATTTTCTAATTCCTGAGAGGATAGGACATGTGCACAGCGTTATCACAGCATAGAGAAGTAAAAACAGCTGTTTAAACATGTGTTTTGATGCACTGTGTTTAAAAAGAAATGCAAACTGCAGATGTTTAATGAGACACAGTGCATGCAACAAAATCTGCTATGATAGTAAAATATTAAAATGTAAATCACACAAGGAAGCAGAAGCAGAGGAGCTTGCTAAACCCTCACAAAAACCATGGTGATGAAGTGTTTTGCTGAACCCGATCACCTGTCTGAAGAGATCTATAGTCAATCAGTGACATGTGACATTATTAACCACCTGTCATACTAAGGGTCCGTCAATGAATCTATGTATCTACAGACATACAGACATGGACAAAAGTGCCTGTCTCTGAATGAAAAGATGATTTTCTCCAACTTGAGCACAAAATCTAAACACAAAGTTTTCAATTACAGTCATTTTCTGTAATTAAAAATGTATGAATCACTTTCACAAAACATGAATGAAACATTCAGTTTATCTGAAGTCTACGTCCCACACTGCTTGGGACGAGTCAAAAACACAATAAAATAAAGGTATTCCCTGACCAGTCTGCTAGCAGTGGCAGGAGGTTGCTAAGGGAAATCTGTTTCAAAGAAGTATGCAACGCTCCATTAAATACCTCCTTGCACTTAATTTGGTTGCTAGCAGGTTCTTCCTGAAGTCTGCCAGGATGGCGCCGACTTGTTTGCAAATATTTGCCAAATAATAAACTGATCAGAAGTCAGTGATTGACTGCTCCTATACGTGTAGTTTTTTAGCAGAACAGTTAAGTTAGAAAGTGCATGCTAACTATCCCCAGAGAGTAACCAAGCAGCTCAGTGTATACAGGTATACACACTGAGCTGGAATTGGGCAAGATGAGGACTATTAGAGAAGTATACTGCTGAATTAACCTCATGGTTTGGTGTCTGATTGGTGTCATCCAGCTGGTGAGGAGTCCCCACTAAATCTTTGTATTGTTATGTGTAATCACCAACCAGTGACAAGTTTGGTCAGTTGCAGACTGTTTGCCAACTCTTAGCAAACATTAACTGTTATGTTGATAATGCTTCACCAAATAATGAGAAAACAGCTTAAAAACGTGTGAACTGAAATTCCAGGTTTCTTAATATTATCCTTAACAAGAAACTTCTAGACACTACCATTTGGTTATTTTATGTCATTTATCTAACTTGCTTATCAATACATTGCATGTTCAGCTTAAAACAGATGTGTGAATTCTCTCAGCTATTATAGTAATATTTCAGAAGAAAGGGTCAAATCTGCATTACTTCTGGCACAGTTTTTTCATATCGTACATAAATTCAGTTCTACTTTATGGTAAATAATAAAACCTGCAAATGCATTGATACTTTAAAACCAAAAGATCTGGTTGTCTGGGCGATATGTGTGTTTTGTTTGTGGTTCTATATGTGCTCACTTTTTTCTGTACTTCAGGTGTTTCTGACCATGCCTGCAGTTCAGTTTCACTGTTTTAAATTAATTTGATTACAACATTTTTTGTCATTATTTCAACAAGTCAGGCCTTGCATTATGGGAGTCACAACATTTAAATACTAAAATTGATTCGATGTTGACTTTAACAGCATTCTTCCCATTTTTTTAGGTTTTTAAAAATGTTTTGTGAACAATGTTTTTGTTTTTTTTTGTTTCTATTGTCTTTATTTTAGTTTATTGTCCTGCTCTGCCTTTTTATCCTTAAAAAACTTCCCAGAGTGTTATTTTGCCAGTTTTAAAATCTTCTTTTAGACCTTTCTCAAGGTGGGATATTCCTCTGCTAAGCTTCCGCTTCCTGTAAGTCATCTCCTCACATACTGTTTTATTTTACACACAATTGAATAAGTGTCCTCCAAAAATGCATCCCAGCATTCAGTGTTTAGAATTAAATTTTTGAGCCAGATGTTCATTGTCATGGAAAAGAGTTGATGAAAATTTGCCCTAACTTAGATTTCCACTTATAAAAAATTAGCCTAGTCTGAAGTCCATGTTTTTTTCAGAGCAACATTGTGCAAGTAGTGCACCATCATAGCAAGGTGGATGCTGCTGCTCATTATTGTCTGCTGTATCTCTTAGTATTGCTGCAATTGTGTCTGCAAAATTCTGGCTTATCACTTACCTTCCTGCAGTTGTGCAGATAGTCATAGCACACAGTTTCACTAGTTAGTTTATAACCATGTATTACATCTAATGGTAATCATAGGGTTTATTTAGATTTCATTAAATAATTTGTATTTAAGTGATTTTATACAGTGTGCAATTTAAGTTACATTAAGTGAGACTTCTCTTCCATAAATACCAGACAACACTTTAAAATGCTATTGAAAAACTGATGTCATTATCCTGACCTCCTCAGAAAAACTCAAAGCAGAGTTCAAGCCATTTTGCTGACAGAGCAAGTTTCTCTAAATGCAGCCAATGTTTGCTCGTATGTAATCGAGGTTAAGCAGACCAGGGCGCTGTAAATTTGTCTAACATGGCCTTTCCTGTCTCCCTCTCACCAGTGTCTACTTCTGCCAGCTACAACTACAATGCTCCCTATTTATAGCACTTTTACCTCAGATATTATTTCTCCCCCACTTCGCCTGCCACTTCCTGTGAGAGAGGAAATGTGTGTGTTTGTGTACAATTTACTGATCTTTAGGAGTTACAAGCCTACAGTTGATACTTACAGGATTTTTATGCATCCAGCTTTTTCTGACACGTAGCACAAATGAATGAACCGATGTCTGAGGCTTTCACACATTTAAGCCTTCTCAGCTTCTTTTCATCAACCTGTCCTTGCTCAGTAGACCAGGTGACAACAAACCAAATGGGATAAGGAAGTAGGCTCAGTAGCAGCTAATACAATGCTCCAGAACCAGTGTTTGTGCTGTGCGTGTTCGGATATATGTGTGTTTGGTTCAAGCCAAAATTTGAGCATTGAGATGTCGGAATTCAGCTTCCTTCAAGGCCTCGATCGAAGGAAAAGCTACAAGTGGTTGTCACATCCTGTTGTGAGCATAAACACTGTTCTGCAGCCAGACCTTTACTCCCTATGTTGGAAAAACAATCTGCCCCACCACTTTATTTCATCAGTCTGCCTCCCTGGTGGCCAATACTAACAATGAGATAAAATCCTCTACTGCAGCATCAAAAGATAGGCATCTATGGGGGGTGGCTCTTATGAAGGTGGCAGGTGCTTTGAGTTTGTCTCAGAAGCTTGGACAGAGATCAGAGGCGTGATAGGAAGTCCTGGTAAGGAATTTTGCTTCGTCAACGTGTCCACTTACCTTGCATATCCTAGAGATGTTTTCACGCCATGTACAAATGCAGCATACGCTTCAAAATGATCAATGCACATGTAGAGATGTACAAAAACAATTTGGTGACTTGTGAGCCAAGTAAATATTTAGCCTGGGAAATCTTTTTTTTTTTTTTTTCAGAAAAACCTTTAGTGTTTTAGCTACTTTACATTTAAAAAACAAAACTAATTTTAGCTTGTATGTTATATTTAATTTGTAACTTGTATATATACCATGCTCTGATAAAATCCACAGCACAAATACATAGTGATTGATCATTGTTTTCCATTTATGTCATGTGCAAACATGTAACACACAGAAATGACAAGAAGTTCTTCTACAGAACTTGTCAGGCTATTATATCCATTAAAAAGTACTTGATGGGCATTCCTATACGTGTCGTTTGTCAGTCAGATGTTAAAAAACCTGAACTTCCTCATCATATTCCCACCAGCTTTCTGGGATTCCAGCACATTGTGGGTCAGTATGTGGTGTGAAGTCTAAGGTGTCTCTGATCTGTGTTCCTCCTGTTGCACCGCTGCAGCAGTGATCCTGGCCTTTTCCGTCCACCTCCTCACCTACAGCTGTGGAAGGAGAATAAACCCCCTGGTCTATAGGTGTAAATGGCATATGTGTGTGTGGTGTTGAACTCAGTTTCCACTTTTTATTACGTGTCAGGAAGTCATACAGGTTTGCTGATAACAGAGACTGCATCATCTCTGAACCTCCTTCAATGGCAACACAGAAACTATCACTGACCAAACCAAACACACTAAAATAAAATGACACAGATTAGTTTTCAGTAAAGGCTGCAAGGCTCGCCCGCTAATTACAAGTGTTGTGTTATGATTTAACCATAAGTTTCATTTTGTGCAGTCTTATTATTTTATTTTTCCTATGTGTTTTATGTTACTATTTGGGCAAGAGTAAAATCATACCATTTTCTTTTATTGCATTTTTATACATAAGAGAAGAAAAGGCTATCCAATGAGCGCAGCACTTGATTTCAAATCAGATGAGATTAATGAAGGAAAGATACACAAAACAACACGAAAAGATTCATACATCTGAAAATCTTTGACAGTAAACACGTTCCTAGTTTTGTTCGTATGCCATCTTTCAGCATAAAAGCTATGCAACCTTTCATACATTACGCCTCTATTCATTGCAGTGTTACTGACCAGGAATATTACAAATCCTAGCATTCTGCCATTTTATTATATGGCTTGTGAGCAACACACAGATTTTGTTTAACTTACTACCTCTCTAATTGCCTTAATAAAATTTTGGCACTCTCTACACAACACTCCTGAGTAGCAGTAAAAAGTGCACCATTGTTACCTTTTGGATGTGCCAGCAAACAAGTTACATTCTCAGACGTTGCACAGTTAGCTGTGTATCACTCTGACAGGCTGTTTTGTTTTAGTGCTGGTGCATAACTATGGTGAAATAAAATGGTGAAGGTACCAGCAAACATTTAGTCCTTTTTTAATAATAAACACTCCAGTTTTTCAGCCATGACAATCTTTTACATAGAGATAGAGAAACTCCTGTCTTCTGTAAATAATAGAAATTATTATAAATTCAGTCCATTATCATAGAAAATCTCAAAATATTGTCTTTTTCAGACAGGTCAATTACGCTTGGTGGAAAAGTACAAATGCAATGCTTCCATATAATAATAGCTGGGTAGATCAATAAAGAGCAATAAGGATAAAGATTTCTGTCCTTGACTGAAAATTGCTGTAAGAAAATGCATCTCTGAACTTATAAAAGAGAAGCCTGCAAGACTGAGTTTCAAAACATGGGTGTGAAATGTGATGCAGGAAGTAACTGTGGGGGAACTTCTAAAGAGTATCTGGAAACTTACAACTCATTCAGACTTTTGATCTGTTAAAATGAAATGTTCTTTTCACATAAAAAAAGCTGCGTATATTTTATTCTCTTGACAAACTAAAAGTAAACCAGACATTTGTGTGCAGGTTGTGGATTTATTTAATGTATTTCATGTTCATTCCTCTGAAAGAAAGTCATTTAACTCTCACTCCTTCACAAACATCTCATAAAAAAACTGTTGCGTAGAAAAATACATGCTGTTAGAACTCAAAAATTGAGATTCAGTGTTTAATTCAAATATATAATCTGCATAAGAAGGCCAGAGGAGGTGGCTTTGAGTGAGGCAAACAGCACAGATCCAAAAGAAGGCACTTTTTTTTTTTTTACTCTTCATAAAGCTTATCGAGCCTACATTCAGACAAAAAGATGCTTATATGGGCACAAAAGATAAAGAGGAAAGGCAAAGGCTACATGTCTGAGAAGATACTGTTCCTCCTGTTTGTGCCTCTTTGATTCACACCATCTTCTGGTTTCTCTGCTAAGCAAACTGGTGCTACTGTACATACAGGAGAGCCCAGTTACAGCTACAGTACTACAAGCCTAAGGTGAGCTAACTTTGGAAAGATCACCAGGTCGCAAAAACAGTGAGGGATGGGAGATTTCTTTAAGACTAACCCTCTCTTCCCCACTCCTGAGTTGAGCTAAATACCCAATTCAAAAACAAATAAAAAACAACACAACAACTTCTACTAAGGGCACCGCTTTTGATTTAAACAGTGAGAATGTAAAAGGCAAATTTTTCATCAAGTAGCCAGCTATCAGCAACATCCTTAATGTTTTATAAACTACCATTTACTCCATCTTTCCAACACTTTCCCTTTCAGCTGACTTATTTTCTCACAGCCCATTTTAACAGTCACCCTTTGTATATCAAGCATAACTTTCTATAACAGCTCTGACAGTTTTTTTTTTAATCTCCTAAAAATGTTCAGTTTCTTTCAATCTGTTCGATGTCCAGCTCACCCCCAAGTTGGAAAATGTCCTTCTGTGTTCCACAATCACCCTTCCAGAGGGTGTGTTTACTGTCCGCGATGCTTGCCGGGGACCCGGGCCGGGAGTCCACGCTACAAGCAGAGTCGCTATCCAGCTCTTCGTAGGATGAATCCTCTTCCTCGTCGTCCATCACATCCTGGCATGACACTAGTCCCAGCTCAGACACACCTCTGAAGTCTGACTCTGATTGGCTGGCGATGTCAAAGCAAGGTGGGGGCAGGTTCGATTGACAGCCGTCAGCGGCTGAGAATCCCGGGCAGCTTAAGCTCTGAAAAGTGTGAAGTTTCTAAAAAGAAAAGACACGGAGGAGAAAAAAAAACATGTTGGTTTGTGCATCTTAATGTGGGGCAGGTTCACATGCCAGCTTCAATCTATCTAGGCAATAAAAGTTGAAGGTTTGACAGAGGGAATTCCAGTCAAGGGCTTTCCATAAAGACAGTTGCAGATTGGGTTTCAGCCTGAGCAGCTGAAGCCTCGCTTTCCCTTTTAAAATCCACTGCATGTGAACATGTAAACATGAACAAAGAAACATTTCAGTGCAAGAAAAAACACATGGGCATAGCTCTTAACCACCTAGTTTGTACGGGAAACAAACATTGCAATGAGCTACAAACCACAATAGGTATCTTTTGTCAAAGTGTGCTATTAATCACTGAAAGCCACTTTGAAACGTACTGAACCTAACCCTGTGTGGTACAGAACATTTCTTATTTAGGCTATTGTTGTTCACGGTGGTTATGATGTTTTTCAGTGCACTCCAGGGAGTGTCAGGTTGAATCTATATGCGCACAATAGGCTGTATTTTTGCTCTCAAAACTTGACCTTAAAGGCATTCAGTTCACCTAAGAAGTTGTCTCCTGCTATGCTTTCATGCCCTCTTTCCACCCTGACTTCCTCTCTGCAACAAAGAAAGGCAGCCGTGCAGTGCAGTGAAGGGGTTAATGATCTCTGGAGTGCCCCTAGCAGCAGATGTTAGAGGCATGGAGGTGAATAGAGATGAGGTTTTCTCTATAGAGCCTCAGCTTACATGATAGACACCTCTAATGTTCTCCAGCATGTGTTCAGACATTGCTTTTGCTGTTACAATGAGCTGGGAGTCTCCCTTTCAGCAAGCTCACGAATGGTCCCAAGGATAAACATAATGCAGGATTTTGGCTGTTTGGGTTTAAAGGTCTGCTTTTTTTTTCTCCACTGGATTAACTTTACTTTTACGGTGCTTCATCTGCAAACGCTTGAAGTGTTCATGTGAAGAGTGGAAGGCTTTTGCTCTAGTTACCCCACTGGAGTGGAAAAGGGGATTTCTAAGTCCTAGATCTCGCTGTTCAACCCCCAGTATTACCCCACTACTAATTATCACAGCAGAGGAGGAGACGAAAGCAGGAGAGGAAGAAGGGGGAGAGGCAGCAGCTTCTCCACAATGTGCTTTCTATAAAGTCTGCTGAGGCTCACTGGGCTTCATGTGGGTGTGGAGGTGGGTTGAAGGAGCAGGGTTAGATTTCTGCTTTATGCACACAGATAAATCACAGCTACCACACACATCGACTCTTCCCAAATGCTGCCATGTACAACATAACCCTCCAGCACTAGAAGGATTTTAACAATATATGGAAAAAAACAATTATATAATTTAAAAGCTCTTATTCTGAAAGGGGTTCTCTAGCCATTTGCAAATGAGCTTCAATATCTTACATAAGAATATTTATTATATCTAGCTGAATTAAGAGATTTATTCCTAATGACAAACTTTTATGAACCTGGTTTTGTGTTTCCTAAAGTTTTGTTTTTGACCACTAGGGGCAGCAGGCCCATCAGAAATCTAAAAGTCATTTAGGATGCATTCACATGACTTGGAAAGCAAGTAATTACCAAGCCACATGTCTCCATATAATCAATTTAAAAGACTTCATAAATTGTCATAAAAATGTAATTACTTTTTCAAATGTTTTCTTCCCATCGTTTGGAATTAGCTCATCTGTTCATATGACAGTAGCAGTACATGAAAAATTAAAGACTATTCCTTTTCCCTAAAATGTGCCGTCTGCATGCGTGCATAATCAGATTATAAATGTATTCAAACAATATGCAATGTGTAGTGATTATGGGAGAAGGTTTAAGGGTGAAAGTGACAGCAGTGATGTCATTGTAAAAATAGTGGCTTTATCTCTAAATATGATCATTTTCTAACCGTTAACTAAGTGATAATAACACCTAAACCCTGCCAAGAAAGGACAAACAGTCATGGTAATGTGTTGCAACCATAGCAAGCAGGTGACAATCGCATTGTAAAAAATGCTTTTCATCCTCTTGGTGCAGACTTTGTAGCTTGTTAAGGACAAAACGTGACAGTAATGTCTGCTTCAGAGTAAAAATACTTCTACAAACATTTTCCCTCGTGTCGCTTTTAGGTGTGCTACATTACAGAATGCTATCATGAGTTCCATCTTGGTTATAATAAACAGAGTAAAACACATAATGATACCAAACTGAACAAAACCAGTGTAGAAACTTGTATACCAGTTCTAAATGTACTATTTGTTACCTTTTGGTGCATTCAATGAGAACAATTATTATGCATTCATGATAGCATTCAAAATGTTTAATTGACTGGAAATAGTGGAAGAAAAGTTTTATTTAAAATTTTACTTTTCAATTGTATTCCAAAGTCTTTAAAAGTATCATTTTACCATAAATAGAAAGACACAAAAATGCGAATTTTTAGTCATCATAGTCGGTTTTCTGGACTACCTTATGTTACTCATGCTCAGCACAACTAAGCTCAAGTTTTAAAGAGTTGCATAATTAATGAGTGAATCAGATACTTTAGCAGTCATTACTTCAAAGCAAGCACCCCACAACCACAGCCTACAATGTAAAGATGTTATCTGCAACATGGGATCAAGACACAGCTGCTGTGGAAAAAAACATAAGCATATGCTAAGAGGTTAAGCAAATATCCTCCTGATACTTTCAGTAAATAGCAAACTCCCTGCTAAGTGTGTAGCAAAGGTCCCGCTGCGAACCTGACTGGAATCATGCACACACAAATAATCAAACATACAAGATATCGATCGGGGCAGAGACTTTTAGCACAATAATTAAACAAACTCTTTTCTCAACCAAGATCAGTCAGGTGACTTCAGTGACAAACACAGGCTAACAAACAGCTATAAACAAAACAGTGAAAGGAAATTTAAGACTCAAACTCTTTCCCGATAGTCACAGAACATATTTGAACACCGCTGCATAAATCATCTGCCTTGCTATCTGTGTGAATGTCTTTGTATGTTTTCACCATGAAGATAATGCGAGACAAATGCCTGAAGGCGAGGGGGGAAAAAAAAAAATCAAAGCTATTTGAAGTTATGTGAAGGTGTTAAAAAGGGGATATAATATGTACAACGCAACAAAAGTGATACTTTACAATGCAACATGTTATTACACACAGTGAGAAAAAGACACCTCATGACGCCCACCAAGGTGTTTCCACATGCCTGCAGACTCTCAGCTATGATCGCCATGTCTGCCATCCCAGGAATGGACTAAGATGTAGAGAGAGAAGGGAAAGAGGAGCAGCACGAACTTGGGCCAGTTAGAAGATATTAATAGAAGAGGGAGAGGAGTATGTTTGCCGACTTCCCTGCTGAAAAAAATACTCCCTTTCTTAATCCTGCATTTTCTCCTTTGAGCACACAAGCGTCCATGCACACACTCATTAAAGCATGCGTTAACCAAGCCACCTTTAACCACCTGTGCTGTAAAAGCAGTAAAAGATAGCCTGCAATTGCTTTTCTGAATATACAAAGAAGTTATCGAATAACTAGGCTCACCTTTCACAAACCATTTCCTGAAAAGCAAAGTGAGTGGGCTACAATCAAAGAGATAACATTCCCCGTCTGACAGCTTGCTACACCCACAATTTTGAGGAAAAAACAATGCTGTGCCAAAGTGGAAGGGCAGCTGTGGATGAAAACGAGATGGCGGACAGAGGAGTGGACTGAAATACACTGCTGACAGGGAGGATATTCAAGGAATTCTGGGGGGTGGCAGCATGTAAATCCCCACAATAGTTGAGCGATAGCCAATTAGCAGGACATGAATCCCCAAAATTCACACCCGTCCTCATTGACGTGATCAAAGAATCTGGAGGGCAAATGACAACATGATCCACTGACAAAACACACCACTTCTGAACCACAAGAACACTTAACGTCGAATCTAACACGCTTCTTCCTCTTCAATAACCAGGTTTCGTGCCAAATATGCACGCTTTTTAATTTAGTCTTCCCTCTTTTCCTGAACTTTACACTCCGTTACTCACCCACACTCCAGTAAAACTGGTTAGACGTGTGGAAAAAGAAACAAAAGCCTCTAAATTGACAGATAAAAAGTTGATGTATAGGGCACAGTTTGGTATGACACACTCAATTCCATTATGAAGAAATAGGAATATATCCCACAGAGAAACCAACACTAATAGATTCCATCTGAACATTTCTTTTCCGCTTTCACTTTGTTTAAAACTGTTTTAATGTAAAAACATGTGTATATAAGTTTCACAAGAGCAACAAACATCGTATTTACACTATAACTCTGTCTGATAAACATCTGCAAAGTCGCTGAAAAGATAATGAAACTTTTTTTTTTAGTCTGAGACCAAAATGCAAAAACATTCATGTTACAAGTCCAAACAACCCTGAGTGAGACCAGATGAGACCCCAAAAAACCAAACGGCCAAAGAAAAAACAGTTGATTTAACATCTTTTTAACATCATATTACCTCGTAGGATGCGTTTCAGAGGTCATAAAACATTCTTTAAATCAGCTTAGGTATAACAGTATGATTTCATGTGAGAGTGAGAATTTTAACTGGAGATCAAAAATGTCAAATTTACACCCAAAGCCTCACCAGTTCCCAAAACAGATGTCAAAAGAGCAAGTTAGAACCAGTCCTGTGCTTCCACATTATCACAGTCTTTCTCAAAAAAATGGAGAAAATTTGTAAAATTCTTTCATAAACTAAAGCAACAACAAGAAGATTCCTGGATTTTTCAGGTCATTAAATGCACCATGACATATTACGAGCCAGCTTGTTGAGGATCCTGGAAATGGTTGTGTATTTTATAAAATACACTGTCGAGTGACAGAAGCGTTTAACGTCTCAGTTCACCAACACCAAGCAAGTGTGAGTTCAACAACAATGCTGGGACAGTTTCTTCACAAAACAATAACCACGGACATAAAATGACTCATCTAACCTGCACAACCTGACTCTTTTCAACAATACTGGCTGCTAAAGATGATGTGAAAAACTCTAGTAAAAAAATAAGAACCAACCCATCTGTCAAACTTTCAGAACAAATAGTTCCTTAACGACAATCTGCACTTGGCAGAAATAACAGAAGCAAAGGTAACACTGACTCCATGTGTGTGTGTTTGTATTTATGTGTGCATGATTTTCCCCTCTTAGCAGCTGGCAGGACTAGAGGAAACATGCTTGCTGGGCTTCATTACGAGGCCTACTTGATCCGGTCCTGGCTGAGTCCTGAGGGTGACCGGCTGGGAACACAACTGTTTTAGGAAAAGAGGGGAGATGGATAAACTGAGGATACTTTCTAATAAGGGAATAGGTTATACAAATTCCCTGATGGAAGGTAAATAATAGAAGAGGATTTTACCATATTATATAAATATGATGTTTAGGAAAACAAAGTTCAGTCGGATCCAACTTCTAATCACTGTGTAAGTCTGTGAGTAATGCTACAAGCCGGATGCGTAAAGCCTGACTGCAAAAATATCAGAGCATGGCCAAGCATTAAATAGTACATGTCATTAAAATACTTTTAGTGTCCTATTTTGGGTTTAGTCATTTATACTGTGGCTGTCCCCACTAGTTCCTATGACCTTACAAAAGAACAAGCAAGCTCTTGGCATGGAGATGGAAATACATAGTTTGCTGCATCCAGATATCTTCACAAAATAAAACTACAGCAAATGAAAGATGGAGGGGCCAGCTGGAGTTGCAGGAAAGAAACAAAATGAACACAAGAAGTCCATCCCTTGGATAGGCTATTTACCCAACAGAGTTAATGAAATGATGAGATGGAGCCTGGCTTGCTAGAGCAGAGCGATAGGCAGTGTGACCGAACATGAGGAATGCTTCTTGAGTGAGCAGGACTCCATGAGTTTAAAGGAAGGAAGCCTGAAATCACTTAGCCCTGAAGTCTTGGACTAACAACCCAGAAAACTTCATTGGGCTTGATTTAATCTACTTTCTAATCAGACTCAGAGAAAGGAAGACCTGGTAATGTTTGAACTTCCCTTTGCTTTAAAAACAAAAGAGATTTTCTGTACTTCAGGTACATTTAAAACAACCGTTTTACTAAATGTAATTGTTTGCATTTTTATAGTATTAAATAGAAATTAGAAATAAGCTGAATTTGAATTATATAAAGTAAGATTAAATGTAAATAAATAAAAAAGTAGGGTGTTGCATACAGTAAAATAAAGGCAATATTATGTGTGCTTGTCTGTTTGCGTCAACGTTTCCAGCTAACCTGAGTCATCTTTGTCAAATCTAGAGAGGGTCGTTGCTCCTGGGCATCCTCGGGCCTCCTGCGCTTCATGGCAATCTTCTTGTCGTTCAGTACGCAGGGCTGGGACTTGCTCCGTGACAGACACCCTTTCACCTCGCCTCCTATTCCAGCTCGCCTCCTCAGCTCAGGCGTGGAGTCTGGAGAGCTGGTTTCAGAGGCTTCTTCCCTCTGAAGCTCTGTCAGGCTGATTTGCTCATGGGAAAGGGAAAGAGGCCTGAGGAAGACCTGATAGTGGGAGTGGTGTTGAAGATGATGTGAGGAAGGAGAAGTGGGGGAGACTGGTGAGGCCGTGAACTGAGGGTGGAGAGGCAGTCGTTGGTTGAAGAATGGCAGGTCCAGCGCTCCATCTGAGGAAATGCTGGAGCGTGAGGGCAAACTGAAGCTGGAACTACGCTGCATGGTGGGGAATTGGCCCCCTCCTGCTCTGATGCTTCCTCCACTGTGGCACCGGCGTTTCTCCACCGTTGTCCAGACTCGTGAGCCTTGAGGCTTCCAAGATGAGCGGAACCCACCGAATTCATCTGAGAGCGACAAGGAACGGCACTGCCGTTTGCTGGGGGGTGCTGTAGGAGTATGGCTGGTTGCTGATGTCACCTGGGTGTTGATTGTACCACTGCTACCAAGACTCAGATCTCTTATCAGACTGGTGATTGCTGTGGTGCTGCCCGGTTCTTTGGCCGAGTGCCGGCTCCCAGACTCGGGTATCGTATCCCATAGGCTCTCCAAACTGGACTCAGTCTGACACGGAGATTTTTGCTGGATGGTACAGCTTCGCCATCTATCTGCTTCTAAAATAGTCAAAACAGAAAAGACTCAGTGAAACTGGCCTTGAGAGAGACGTCAATATGTGCAGCTTTTATCAGAAGAACGTGAACTATATTAATAGAGCAGTGGTGCCTAACCTTTTTCCTTCAAAAACAGAAGCTTGTATCTGCTAAAGATAATCTGAAAAGATTGATAGCTTGAGCCAAAAACATGGTTCTTGTAAAGGGAGAAACTGCTGGTAAGAACGGCTGCTAGATCACAAAAGACCATAAAGTAATGTGTACGATTTAGCTGAGATTTGTACTAAGAGATTATCAGTCATTTGACTGAAGAGGAATGACAGGATAATCTTTAGAGGAAAGAACAAAATAGGTGAACCATTTCAACAAAGTATTGCTCAAGTATGACACATAAAAAACACACAAATAAAACTGACAATAAGACAAAAAGAGTCAATGCATATTTTCTGACAGTATTTAAGAAACTAGAACTGGATTTTCACTGCTTGTAAAAGTAATACTTTAAAGTTTGTGTTAAGAAAGCAACAGTATGACTCTACAAGATCAGGATGTGTTGTATTAGGTTATTTTTCACCAGATGAGAGAAACATAGCAAGATGCAGTAAACCAAAGCATAAAACATAGTTTTGTCTCCGTTACATTACATTTACTTTTTTTTAAAAAATAACCCCACACAAGAAATCCTGAGTTTTTTTGTTTTGTTTTTTAGAAAAGAGCAGGCCAGTCCTCCAGTGTCTGGTTTCCAAAACCTCTGCAAGGAATTCCAGTGGATGGAAAAGCAACATTCCTGATTATCTAAAACTTTGACCTGCAAGAATACACACACCAAAACACAAACCTGGAGGAGATAATGCACCTACAGTTATAGCGCCAGAGTAGATTTTGACACGAGGTGGTTAAGTGGTGAGACTATTGAAGCTTTAAGAAGAAGCTGCCCCTTGCTGATTTATACCCTCTACCCTTGGATGTTTGTCTCCAAGTTTGTCATACTGTCTCACAGAGCAGTGGACGGAAATCGTTGTTTTGGGCGGACAAACAATGTACGCGGGCTACAACAACGACCTGACAGGAATGTTAGAAAAACAACTTGACAAAAGGAGAATGGGATGAACTTCCAAAAGGCCACAGTTTGAAAGCTAAAAACAAAGAACTAGCTGTGCTAATAAGACACACCGAGTCATTTCAACGTCAGGATTAACAGTACAACACACTCTTCCCTGTGATACCACTGCATCTCTCCCCATCAGAGAAAGCAGAAAATGAGTGATGGTGGCAACTTGTATTTACAGAAGTGTGTCTTTTAACACAGTGGGTAATTACTGTAACTCTGAAAGAACTGAAGGGAAATTGTTGACATAGGCTGCAGAATATTCAATTACATTTTGCTCCCGTGAGAGTGCTGTGCAACGCTGTGTGGAGGCAGGTGCACCCTTATCATGAGAGGGGAATGAGTGACAGATGGAGAAAAGGGAGAAGTGAGACCATGCTCATCAGGGGGATAATCAACAAGACGGTTATAGCAGGGGTCACTGGTCTTGATGGCTTAACTAATCAAAACATTAAAAGGGGATTTTATTAAACTATTACATTGGGAGTTGTGTACAGAGGTCAACGAGATTTGAATTTTTGCTACACAGAAGAGGAAGCAAAGAGGAAAACATGCAAGAATAACTTACCCACAGTTCCACAGGAGAAGAGGGTGGTCCCTCTGCTCATGGTGTGGAGTTCACTCTAACATTAAAAAAAAAAAGAAATAAAAAGGCAAACAGTCAGCAAAATGTTTCCAAAACTGCAATAAAGAAAAATTCAGATGGCACTAAGATTTGTTACGGAAACTGAAGCAATCCTGGATCTTTTCTACTCATAGTCCCTGTGTGGCTAAACATAGCGACATGGGGCACTTCTTATACAAAAAAAGCCAAATGTAGCCACACCACAGTACTTTATACATCTGTACCTAACTGTCTTTGACTGGAAATGTACTTTATAAACTTCAAACCTGGTTTGATGATGGCTACATGTAGCTACAGTAGCATGTATGTAGCAGGTCAATATTGCATGTGTGTTCTGTTTAGTGTTAAGGTGTGTGTAGTCATTATCTATCCACTTGTATCAGAGTTCACTTGCAAACACAGACATCTGTTTTTATATAAACAGAACCCACAGTTCTACAATGCAGTTTGTCACCTTGCCTTGGGTTTATTACCACAACAATTTTCTAAGACAAGGCTTAAGAGTTCTAAACAAAAGTTGCAATCCAGAAGTGCAACATATGTTAACATAGCTGGAACATGCAGATCTCAGTGCTTTTCAAATAAAACTTTTTAATTCACAGATTTGAGCCATAGTTTCAGCAGCAGATTATACAAACATGATGCAAAAAATTTTTTAAAACAAAAATAAAAACATTTGCACAATTTAAAGATGAAAAGTAAAACAGGATGTTCATCTAAAGAATGTTTGTGGTACATGTGGCCGAATGAGTGTTGAGATTGTGATCAATAGTGGCAGCAACAGGAGAAGTGAAAGCTGCTCTTCTGTGCCGTGAGAATGGATGAATAAGATAAAAATAAAAAATGCAAATGCCCCATATATTACTTTTAGAACTAAAACTGAGGTATTGGTTAAAAAAAAAAAAGTTAAACACTTCCCAATAGTTATCTATCCAACAAAATCTAGCATATTAGCATTTTATTTAATATCATTAAAACTGGTATGCTATATGTAAGACCATAGGGTCAAATTCAATGTTAAGTAAGGACATTTTCAGAAACCATGTGTATCTATTCAATACAATCGGCTTAACACAGAAATAAACAGATAACATTTTGGCCTAAATATCAATTACCAATAAGCTCCCAGTTACTAATGGGACAAGTTTCCCACAATGCACCAGCATTCATGTAAAATAGGTAATGGTCATTTTGCACTGTATAAAAAATGTAAAGTTTCTCTCACCAGCCGTCTCTCAATGCTCTTAGATGTTACATCATTCACACCCTTCTTCTTTTCCAGTGTTTTTGAGAAAATGATCACCATGGTAACAAGCAGCTCTGCTTCAGGATGTTCAGGTGCAGAAAAAGGTCACGGGCAGGCATCTTACATAAGGCTGGGCATTTGGACTAAGCAGATGAGCAGTTGGTGAACTCCCATCTGAAGAGCAGTGCAGATGAAGGTAGTGGAGGTAGTAGGGTTTTTTTTAATATATTTCAGCTGATACCTACAAGGATATAAAAAGAGATGCAAAAGAGGAACATTAATACTCATTTAAATACTGAAAGAAGCCAACTGAATCTAAAAGTACAAAAGATTTGTGTTTTTCCAGGCGGTAATATGTAAATGCAATGTTCTGAGCCAAAAACAGTCCCGTCACCCCCCACTCCCACCTCCTTCCTGTGATATTAGGTAAAATGGTAAGTAAACTCATGCTAACCTACTCTTATCTAATATAACATTGATTTTGGCATAATCTTACAAACATATTTCCTTGCATAAAAAAAATTTATTCATAAAGAAAATTTTAAAACAATGATGGAAAATCACAATAAAATTAAAATCTAAGCTTGACAAAAAAAAAAAAAAAAAAAAAGGCAGTAACTTAATTCTTTCCATTTAAACACTTAACAACCTAATACTTAAAGTTAACAACTCAGTTTTAAGTATAGCTGCACACCCATATAGTTGCCATCCTGGTAAACAACACACGCTGTGATATGTTGAAGCAGTTTCCTCTTCTTTGGGAAAAATGGGACGTTTACCTCATCAACATAAAGCCCTGAACATATGGAAATCTATGCTCTAGCAGCAGGCAAGGTCTAACTAATCCAGGGAAAAACATCGCTCGCATCACATGACTACAGATGTGGCTAGGCAACATGAAAAGAAGAGGAACATATATGGTGCTGCGGTTGGCTGCCCACATTTGGTGAGGCACAACTGCAGTAAACACAACTCTTAAAACTCATGGAGGGAGTTACATGTTTGGCAGATGGTGAATGTGCTGCTCTGATCTGCTTTTCTGAGAACACTTAATGCAGAAGGGAGGTCTTTGGAAATGATTGGCAGGTTCAGTTTTGTTTTCCTTGGGAAAAAAAATGGAGTCTTAAATGACTATGAATACAACCTGGCCATTTTTGACAGCATCTGAAGAGAGATTTAGATCCTCGGACAGCTTTCTACAATGGAGCAACACGTGAGGCTAATGAGAGCTCCAGGCAGCCAGGTTATCCTCCCTATGCGACATGCGGCTTTGTGCTAAGAAATGGTTGCAGCTCTTAACACGCAAGGGTGCAGGGGTAAGAGCTGAGTATCAAATTCTGTGTGTGTGTTTGTGGGGAGGTGGCTTGATAAAACAATGTTGCTATTACACTCATGTCATGTTATTTTACAATGTCATCCCTGTCCCTCCTCCACAGCCTCATGACTACATAAAGCACATAAATGTTTCATGTAGGCCTGCCCCAAACCAGCTTGCAGCATATGACTCCCATTATCTCCATTTATCCCAAAGTCAGTGGAGCACAACTGGGCCTCTGCAGAAAAGAGAAGCAGGTTCTGGTGGTGGGAGCTGGAGGAAGGTTTTTTTTTCTTTGCAATCAGTTTCATGGATTGCTTTACTGATTAAGGCTGACACAGAGGTTTGGGTGGAGTAGCGTAGCACAATTTGTGTGTGTTTGTGTTAATAATAAAAAGGGAATGATGAAAGTGGTGGACATGTGTTAAGGTTGTTACAGTATGCCATTTAAATGAAGAATAGCATGTTCTAGCATGCAGTGCTTGTGCATGCGTCTGTAAATCCTGTCTGTTTATGCTAACCTGCACTTGTGTGTGGTGACTGGCAAGTGGGGTCATGGGAGAGGGCAGTCCAAGTGTGAATTCAACCCTGGAGCCATGCTTCCTTAATGAACTGACTTTTCATGATAGGGAAACCAAAGCCTAATGGACAGAAAACTGTTGAATGCTTGTGTGAGGCCTTCACTGTTTACTGGTGGCTGTATTTCTTTTCAAAAGCCTCTTTTGTTTGTAGGGCACCTCAGGTCTGATGAGTCATTCTTACACTTATGACTACTACTCATGTGGTGAATTAAAAGTGGTTTTGTAAAGGCAATCTAAATCTTAAAGGATCAGTTGCACATCCAGTTGGGAGAGGCTTAAACAAGGTTTCGTCTCACTGTTTACATTCACAGAAGGCTTTGCTGGTATCATGCATGCTGCAGCACCCTTCCTTCAGATTTTTGTGGCATGACCAGAAGCCAGTGATCTGAACAAAGGTTTTTTTTCTCACTAATAGTAAATGGAATTTGAGAAAACACTATAATTGTCATGTATTTCAAAGGCAACCTTTAGAGTAGATTGAAATCTAAATGATACCTTTAGGCAGACTTGTGTATGCTGGGTTGCAGACAGCAGCTCTTGGCTTACAATAGTCAGTGACTCAGGAGGGCACAAAAAAGGCCAGCTAAAATAATATGGCTCTTTGCCCAAGCTGTGATTTGTACAGGCAGATGAATAGAAGCCCTTTTGAGCCCCCCTAAAGTTCTGTGACGGGGTGTTTGGTGTCCATCACCAATTGGCTCTGGTTACTGCATAGTTGCCCGGAGTGCGTCTGGTGTCAAGACTTTGATCAGTGGCTGTTGCTGAAAAAAAGGATTCATTTCACACAAATAAATGATAAACAAACAAATAAATAAAAAATGGAACATGGGTAGCAACATTTGCTTTATCAGATCTGGATAGAATTCAATTAATCTTATCACCATTTCCTCCACTGAGAAAAACAAGTTTCATATCTATATTTATTTTGTTTCTGATGATTGTAATAGAAAAAAAAGGAAATTTATTTATTTTTACAGTAATCTTTTTTTATGTGAATTAAAGTATAGCATCAGTTTGTGAGTCTGCTGTGGAGATAATTCAGTCTAAAAAGAAGCCATCCTTTTCTTTGACAATGTGTCAAAGGTTGTAAAAATGGTCCTAAAGAGGTTAAGACATACCAATGACTCCATTGGCCATCACCCTGGCACCGGATGACGAAGGAGCGTTTGCCAAAAACAGTGCCTGATCCAACCACCGCATCATCACTAATGCATTAATTAGGTGTTTATCAAGTCAAACTTTTAGTATCATCAGTATAAAGTTCACCTGAAAAGCACATTGTTCACTTTTTGTTAATTAGAGTCACCATTACATTAACATAACCAGCGCCAGAGCTTCCAAAATAAAACATCATTTATTGATTTTCAAATCGGAAAGATGCAAAGTTGATCTGCAACAAGAGATCTCCAAATAAAAAGAAAGTATTTTAAAAACACAAATTCTTGAGCTGACTTTTTTCTTCTTAAAGTCAGCCTGTGAGTTCAGCCGTATTCGTCTCAAAGTTCAACTGGCATGAAGTCACACTAACATTAGTTGCAAATGTAAGCAAACTTCCCTTTGCAGTGTATGGCTTCTACTTCCCTTGTGGTCTCATGCTGCTGCTGTACTGGGTGTGGAGCACTCCACTTCATTACCAAACACATGAAAAGCAAAGGCTCCAAGTAGTATCCACAGCACTGAAACATCAACTTCACATGATCAGCCACTTTTACTTTTCAGATTTAATTGAACCGCAAGAATTCAGATGTATTCCTGCTGCCAAATACTGAAACATTGATCATAAATAAGCAAAGTCAACATGGAAGGGACTTGCCTCACCTTAACACAATGTGATTACAGTATATTTACATTTAATGTGCAGCGCATATATTTTGTCCAAAATGTGGTTTGTTGTTTTCATGCTGAAGCAAACACTACATTACTCATGCCATATGCACTCACACTGCCTCACTCTATAATGATTATTGCTATTTCAACTATGCCAAAAAAAATTACTGCAGTAATAATTTATCAAGTTTTTAAGATGACATATTTCATGTGATCTTTGGGCTGATCTTATGTACATCTTTTACTGATATTATAGACAGAGAATATATACCACTGTGTCTCTGACCCCATTATGTATTGGTGACAACAATGTCCAGATAAGGTTGTTCAATAAACAAAACTCATTTTCAACACCGATGTGCTGCCAATGACCAAATCTGTAGAAAATTAGTGTCGAAAGCAAATTTATTGCATTCTTACATTTACTGACAGGCCCACAACTTCTCCAGGAGATAGGACTGTGTTCATAAAACAGTTGCTTAGTAAGACAGTTTACAGAAACTTAGCAGGTAGCCATAGTAACCAAACACAAACAAGAGGTCAACAGTGACAATTGGTGATCTGTAAAAAGGCAGACGTCACCAGTCTAGTGAAAACTAATGTCTGGACAGCTCATCGCTTTCTTATCAGTGAGTGTGTTTGTTATGGGAAACTGGACCATTGAGCAAGGCCAGTTTACCCAGCTAGAGCACAGTTACATGCAACCAGCAAACAGAGCAGTGTTTTTTTTTTTTTTAACTCAGGCAGCCTCAGATGTATCCAAGGTCTGCCCCCGTGTCTCAGACCAGGGATTGGTTAAGTGAAATCTTTAGAAGCCTGACAGGCATAAGATCAGGTGTTTTCGTTTGAGCAGAGGAAAGTATGGGGCCCCATGGCCCCTGCACTAAAGCTCACATGCCTTGACTCTCTAAACACCAGGTAACCCAGTAATTACCCCCCCAAATCAATCCTTCCCATTCCGCCAGGGTTTTTTTTCCATTATCCATAAGTGCTTTCAGCACACTAACCAGAGCCCTAATCCACCATGGATACATTACATGGGAGCCTCCAGAGCTGCTGGCAATACCTTGCAGTTATTCAGCTCAAAAAGAGAGATCACTTCTATGTTGCAAAAACAGTCTAAAAATAATCAACCAACCATTAAAGAATCCATTTGGAGTTATAACATGTTCACACTGCTGAAGTGTAGGCTTGTTGCAAGTGTGTATGGATGGATGGGTGAATCTCAGAATGATAACTGCAGCATTCCTTCATCTATTTATTTATTCAGGGCTCAGCTCATCATATGGACCATCTATCTGCCCAGCATAGTGTGTAAGAGATGGTCATTTAGATGTTTCTATTGAAACTAACCGTACACATGCAGCTTAAAATAGTGTAAAATTTATTTTTGTTCTAAGTTTTCCATTCTCAAGAACAAAACAAGAGGATGGAACCCATTATGTTGTTGATCAATTTAATGTCTTTATTTTGTTTAATAAACGTAATAGGAGGAGTCATTTTAATTTAATCAGTTATATCAAATCAAATGGAAAGGAGATAGCATAGATTAAAGAAAGAATGCAGAGTTGCAGTTCTTTTTCTCCTCCAGATAAAGTTGTAGAGATTAAACTTAACAGATTTTTGCAGCATTTCTAATAGATGTTCATCTGCACCTTCCTAAATGTACTTCCTGCCATTAATCAGTTTGAAAGCTGATCCGGTGACGCCAAGATAATTGGTTTGCATATTTCGTTACTCATCTGTGCTGGCTTATTGCCTGGAATAACCTGGAGGTGCAAGTGCGATGTGTAGAACTGTATCAAAGCCAGCACTGCAGAAGCTTACGGATGGGAGTTTATACACGTCGCCACGAAAATTAATCCTCTTTGTGCAAGCGGGATTGTCAGGTCACACTGGCTCTATCGTCAAGCCCAAGCTTGCACAAAAAAAAACACATTTGAAGGACATAACATCGCCAAGCAAGAAGAGTCAGACACACAAAAGAAAGAAAAAGAACGATTTCTCAAACATTTTTATATAGGTTTTCACTTCTCGTTCCGATAAACCAAGTGTTGGACCTTTCGTTCATTTCTGTCAATAGATTGTGGGTATTTGAGCAGCTCAGTGCAAATGTATTAGTTTGAAGAGGAATGTGTTGCTTTAAATAGTAAATAAAATCCTAAACTGAAGTTTTCAGGTGTGCAGACTGATCTTTCTCTGATCGATTTGACGTTTTTACAGTGGATAATTTGGTGCTTTTTTTCCTTCCCGTTTCAGTTACACTAAATACTTTAAGCTTAAAACTATATTTAAAGCCCAATTTCATAACTTAGCGTTAAAATATGCCATTACTTAAATACTTTTATTGCTGCACAAGAAAATTCATGATATTTCATCTCCATGTTGATTATTTGCATCAGGCTGCGTTACAGTCTCATCTGATTTAATCTCAGAAAGGTCGTTAAAAGACAAATTTAAAAAATTAGTTTTTAAAAAAAAAAAAGTTTAAAAAAAAAATCTGTGATGAAAATCTGTGTTAATAGAAATTCAGAAATGGAGTTTTTCCCAGTAGGCATTAGTCATTTTTCTTGTTTCTAGAAGAAGAAAATGCTTATGGTTAATATGATCAAATGATGCAAGTAGGAGTTCCACAAAGTCCAAAATTAGTTGTGAATATTTTCCTCTGTTCATGCATTAAATATGAAACCTTCAATATTTAAGTGAACATTTCAGAAAACTTTAAAAGGTAAATATGTATGCGTCTCTCAAACAAGATTTATGTCTTTAGAAAAGGCAAAAGGAGGTTTTTTTTAAAGAATTGTGAGGAAAAATAGTTTCCGGTAACTAAAAAAAAAAAAGACGAGTTTTCTGCAAAAACAGAGAAATGTTGTTCATGTTGTGGAGGCAGAAAGAAGAAGGTCAATGTTTGTCCTAGCCTGATTATTCGTGAGCACCCTCATCCACAGTATGGTGCAGGCAAACAGCTACCTGCTTCCTGCTAACACGCATTAACCATGCCAAACTTCAAAACTTACACAATAAAAGCTTCTACCCAGAAGATGCATAACAACAAGATGCAAGAACTCCTAAAAACAGATTTGCAGGAACAAATTGATGTCATTCTTTTTTCACAGCTCTGAGTGAAAGAACAAGATTCTCTGTTGTAGTGATGTATGCAAAGGCCTTTTAAACAGGTTCTCAAGTTTTATTACAAGACTGGACAACAGCCTCTGGGAACATATCAAATTAGGCTGTGTAAAACACAAAACAGCTTTCAATTCCTTTTTTTTTTTTTTTTTTTTTTTTAAATGGGTGCAATTTTGGGCTGCACGGTGACGCAGTTGGTTAGCACTGTGGCCTCACAGCAAGAAGGTTGCCGGTTCGAGTCCCGGTGTGAGCAGGGTTCTGACCGGGAGCATTTCTGTGTGGAGTTTGCATGTTCTCCCCGTGTTAGCGTGGGTTCTCTCCGGGTACTCCGGCT
>JBAMIG010000017.1:16051634-16077506 GCA_037177335.1 Kiunga ballochi | reverse complement strand
CGTTGGCTGCTGGGATAGGCTCCAGCCCCCCCGCGACCCCGTTAGGGACAAAGAGGTAGATAATGGATGGATGGATGCAATTTTGATGTTGCTTCACCAGAAAGAGCAACAGAAATGTAAATTTCACACTGAACGTTTCAGTTTGGAGGTAAATGGGGTGATAGTTTTCATTTCAGGAAAAAGAAAATCCACAAGAGCAAAGAAAAATAAACAAAAGGGATGCAAGCAGCCAGGCATAACAAGATGTCGCAATAATGCAAAGCAATGAGAGACAATGAATTAGTTTACCTGGACTATGTGGTGTGTCCAGAAGCATGCAGGCTATGCACACATACAAAGACTGGATATAAAAACAACAAGCAAACAAGAAAAAAAACCTAAACCCTGACAGTTCAAAGACAGACAATTATTTGAGTGTAAAAAACAACTTTGTTTGTTCTTTTAAAAACTAAAAATGAGTCTTCTGTATTACCACCTACAAACAAAGGATGGATGTATTGATAGAGGAATTTCTATTTCATCTAGAGTATGGTCTGAAGGAGAGAGAGAGAGGGGGGGGGGGGGGGGAAATGCCTCTTTTCTTTCCAGAAGTGGGTCTACGGCTCTGTGGGCAATAAGATGCCAGACTTTCAAACTTATCATGCTAACAAGGTAAAAAAAAAAACCCAACAACATAAAATTAAGATCGGCAGCACTGAGACAGATACACCATAAACCAACAGAGGTAATTGTTTCATTTTAAGCTGCGTTGTATAAGATTTTAGTATATCTGCGAGTGACAAAGAAGAAAGGGAAGCTTTTGAAATGAATAGACCATAGAGGCACAGACAGGCATGGCTAACAATTCTGTTCTGGTAGCTTTGCATAATGCCACAGGCCAGAGAACAGGGAAGGAGAAAGAGAGTTGCATTATAAATAGAACAGACAGACTAATAGGAGTGTAAAATGGGGGAAAAAAGGAGAGACTGAAATGCACAGATAGCATCAAGAAAGAAACCAACAGGGGAGAAAGTAGTAGCATGTGCGTCTGAGTGAGAGTTGTACACACAGAGCGTGAATGGACCAGTGGCTTGCTCAGCACGCAGGCACACAGCTGCCCACCGACAGAATGGAGCTCTAATAGGGCCTTTTGCCTGCAACACAAAGACATTGCAAATGTGTGCGTCTTAAGCACACACCAGCCTTAATTACGCCCATAAATTATTCCTCTGCCATGTCCAAAACAAGTTTACAGACAAATAGTGCCAGATCTGTTGTTGAGTACGAATGTAGCACATCAAGTTGAGCTTCATTAAAGCGCCTTTAGCAACACACAGAGTTGTGGTTGAGTATCGAACAGCTCTTAAGCAAAGGCCTTGTGTTCCAGTGCATGACATAGAAAAGCTTTCTTTCAGTGGTTGATTGCTTTTACATTACTTAAACATAAAAGGGTCTTCATTTCAGTTCATTTTAGATTTGTATGTAGTCTGTTTGTATAGCTGACATGAACTGAACTCAAAGACATTATTTAATACAGTTTTTTAAAGAAATGTATATCTGTGATTTGTTTTCTAATTTTTTTTTTTTTTTAACTTGGAGGCACCACTAAACAAATATATTCAACTTAGATATAATCAGCAACTGGTGCAAACAATGGCTTTGCATAACATTTAATAGATACATTATGCTTGTTCTCACCAAGCTGTGACATTCCAGCAGGTGGCTTCTTTTGGGAATCAAA
This sequence comes from Kiunga ballochi, assembly GCA_037177335.1. Taxonomy (NCBI): domain Eukaryota; kingdom Metazoa; phylum Chordata; class Actinopteri; order Atheriniformes; family Pseudomugilidae; genus Kiunga; species Kiunga ballochi. The sequence goes on along the minus strand of JBAMIG010000017.1, from coordinate 16,075,786 downwards.
GCATGGTGCAGTCATAGACAAACAAAGGCAAAGAAAAAAATGTTCAGAGCAGGTTTACTCAATGTCAAACCCATATTTTTGAGAACCCCCATCAACATCCACTATGCAATTAGACACTAAAGCTGACGTGATTTAAACTTCATGCAGGTATCTCATTACACATCCAACCTGAACTTCAAGTTATTTTCTTTTCTTATTATTATTTGTGGGAGCAATATCTGAGCTGGTTTCTTCAAACTTGCAGTTACATTTCCTTTTTGGCTGACCAAATTAGCCAGTCTTCCTTGCAGGTCAAGGACAACTGCAGCTATAGTGGTATTAAGAAACATTTCCAGGTATTGTCACTTCATATAACCAGGTACAAAACCTGTTCCCTGTGGAAATTTATTTGTGGAGTCAACAAAGATCAACCAATCTGTTGTGTACTAGTAAGCAGCCCAAAGCATGAGCATTAAAACTTGCTTCCTAACATGCAATAAAACAGGAAATCGTTCTAAAAAGGCTATTTATACTGTGCTCTCATACTTCTCTTTCTTCTGATGTCCCCGGCTTTCATTGCAAGTTGCAAGGCAAGCCTGATTTGGGCAGCCTCATCTGCATATTAGTGCAGGATTCATTGTACGGATGTTCGTGCTATTTCTTATCATTGCTTCAGTTTCATGTGTTATGGCATAAAACTTTGGGTAATATTTGATAGAGTCATAATAAGACACCACAGTGCAGAAAAACTGCAGACTAGGCACAAAAATAAAAGGGAAGGAACCATGCGGCTAAACTTTGTAGCTAAAAAGGGGCTTTTCTCCCCTTGATCTATACTTAATGCACAATAAAAAGGTAAAAGTGATGCTTTGTGTTACTGAGTAAGGAACACAACTATGCATAATGGAAATAGTGAATGATTTGTAGCAGAGCTGTATGAGTCAAAGCACTCAAGCCTCTTCTCACAAGCTGTGGTGAGGAGGTCTATGTCAATACATGCTGCAAAGCAACCACACTGCCTCCACACATACAGGTACAGTATCTGCAGCTTGAGTTTCATTACACTGTCAGATGAAAGGGACTTTGCTGCCTCAGCGACCTTGTATGCCCTATTTCTACACATCTTCAACTAGTTAGTAAGCAGAGACTTAATAAAGCAACAGGTTGGTCAAGCATTTCATAAACTGGATTCATTCAGAGATTCACGTTGCAACCAATTATGTTAAACCCTGTTTTTTATTGTTTGTTTCCTACAGTTAAACAAAAATACCTTTTTAACTAGTTTCCTAAACATCTCGGAAATGTTTCTGGGGAAACCAAGCATGAATATCTTCATAGCAAAACAAAAAAACAAAACAATATACTACGCATGCCTATGTAAAGTTATAGAAATTATACGAGTTAGGACAAATACTGAGTGGTGAGAAGTGTTTTTTTTCTTTGTCAGGTTAGGTCATTTTTTTTAACTAACGTAAAACATATAAAGAAAACTCACGAATGTGTCGCAGTTGCAGTAGCCAGTGTGGCGTCCCCAACGTAGGACTGCGAGCAGCTGAGAGCTGAGCTGATGCCTTCAGCCTTCTGCATTGATTGTAACAATATCCGCGAACACGCGAATCCGGACGACGGGGGGAAACCAAAGGAAAAATAAATAGCTGGCAAACATGTGCGAAAAAGGAAAGAAATTGTGTTTTATTACTATTAACTTTAAATACACGCTCGTTCATTTTAAACAATTAAAAGGTTTAAATGTTATCTTTATACAGGATGTTTTATCCACAGCTTGCTTAATATACCCCCTCACTCTTTCCCAGTTGGTACGTTCCACTCTGGTCGGCCTACACTTAGGCATTTACTCATGTGCTGTTTTATTACTATGCATTTCATTGATGTTAAAGGCACAAACAAGTGCAGACTTCAAGAAAACAAACTACTTCCCTACAAAAAGCCATTCCTACCTCCCTTTATGTTTCGTACTTCTTTTCGTACTTTATGGTTTAGTAGTGTAAAGTCTTGAACTTTTAGACTGTGGTATAAGTAGCCATAATACATAAAGCAGAGTGTTAAAATGACATACCAGCTTCCATGTCCTGCCATGAAAAAGTTTACTCTTGCACGCTGGAGCGATTGAATTCAGTCCACAAAAATCTTATTAGACCTTGAAATGTGTTTCCAAGGAGATGGGGTAAAAACATAAATATTTGCAGTAACACACTTCAGAGGTTAAAATGAAAGCATGGCATTTGTGTCGGTATGCCAGCCAGTGGGCTACGGCATCCTTCCCCAAGTCCTGCCGGTTAACATTATGAGTGGTATAAAAGTGCAGCTTTAAACATGAGTCAACCCCAAAAGCCATGAAACTGCTGACAGTGGAGAATAAGAAGGACAGCTTAGTTCAACCCAGCAACACTCTTATATTTAGAGAATGGGAGAAAAATAGATTCAGAAATGAACAAACTACATAAATAGCAGGAATTTTTGATGAGTTAGGAAATTAACTTGCTGTGTAATAGTGGGAAATAATGGAATATTTAAATACATATTAAGTTCCTGCAACACTATAACACACATTAACAGCCTTAGAGGCTTTAATTATAAGCTCAATAGAGAATATTTTGCTTCATGGGAAAATCCTACAAGTTGTAAATGTGGATACAACATGCACACCCAGGCAGGATATCCAGAGCCTAGTAAATTTCCAGGCAGTAATTCTTGTAAAGCTTGCATGCGTTTATTCAACAGCGTGCCTCAACATGGATGACTCCCATTGGGCCACTGGTCCATGCAGCTCACAATTAGGACCCAGAGTTTGGCAGTTATTAATGATGCATTGAGAAAGGAAAAGCCAGACAAGCGTTGCTCCCACAGAAGTCACGGCCTCCTGTTTAGTCATTATGTCAGTAGTTCTTAATCATGGTCTTTGGAACTAAGAGCGCTGCTAGTTTCCAGTTTAGTCAATTATGCTGAGGCTATTCTCTGCATGGTAGAGAAGATTAATGTAATTTACAGCCTTTCAAGAGAGAACACTGGATTTCTGTGGGCTGGGGCTCTTGTTTGGGTCACTGCAAAGTCATTTAAAGGGGTTAATTCATGTTTTGTGGAACGATGACAAATATTCAGGACAACTTATTGCATATTTTTGTCTAATTACTGATGACATTTGCTGATCTTATGATCACAAATCAAATCAATGCAGAATTATTACCTAACTGACTTATAGCCAAACACTGCTTCAACAAAGATATATAGCATTCATTCAAAAAGTGCAAAAGTTTTGAGAGTTCATACAATAAATGCTTTTTGATGAAAGGAAATGCATTTCAATTTTAATTTTAGCATAGAAGTATAAAGTACACAAAAATAGCTAAGATACAAGATTTGTTTCTTCACCCCAACATGAAGTTTTATGCAGCCACAAAAGAATAAAAAATACATCTGAACTGAAAGCAGCAAAAACATTTTTAATAAGAAAAATAACCCACTCATTTGCTGCGTACGGACTTCCATGCGGGAAAATAAAATGAGAGGTTTCATAAAAAAAATCTTACAATCATGCGTGTTAAACTGAAAAGAGCTGCAGAACCAACAGATCCAAAAAGATCCCCTAATGCTGACATCAATCATCGCACTCTTCTGAAGATGAGTGCTGTCACACTGTTCCCCGTCTTGCCACCAAACTGAAACGTGGGTGTAGGCAACTCCTGTACAAACTCAAATCCTGTGAGGCAACACAGAAAATGTGCAGGTTAATAAAGGTGCATTGTGTCAACAGGCAAAAAAAATAAACACAGATGACAAGACTCTCTTCTTGTGGACTGTGGCTAAGTAACCAAAAAGGGATTGAATGCAGAACTGTGAGTCAACAGCTATCCATCTACCATCTGTGCTGCTTCCTGGGGCCCAGAAAAGACAAGCTGTCAGTGTGAAAGATGAGATCTTGAGGCACTTTGGCCCCCTGCAGGCTCTCTGAAGTGACTGCAGTGAGACGATTGACAGCTAATGGAAATTTGCCGAAATTTGGCCTTTGCATGCTGTTCCTGCCTGCAGCTTAACAACTTGCCAGGTAACTGTTTGGCTGTGAAACCATCTACATTTTTACTGAATAAGACAGCCTGACACTCAAAGAAAAGAAAAAGTTACATGCCAGAGACACAACTAAACCATAGTGATGCACCAAAAACGCACATTTCCAAGCCAACAAAGCATCAGAAGCATTATAAATGTTACATATTGAAAGATGTTTGAAAGCTACTGGGTATTAGATGTGTAGCAAGATCAAAAATTGTACATTTATTAGGAGATATAAATAACTTATTCTCACCTTCAACAAACCGCTGAAGCAGCTGCTCCTTTGTCCAGTTACAAGAAGTAACAGCAAAGAATCCGTTGTTTTTAAGAACGTCTTTTAGAGCCTCAACATAGAGTTTTTTGCCCTCGTTGGTGTTATCTGGGTTCAAGCTAATAGCGTCAAATGTTCCTTTATCGATGCAGACATCATACTCTTTAAGCTCCCCTTGACAGTTTAAAAAATCCATCTCCTAGGATAAAGAAAAAGTCAATGTTAACATGTCTGTTTTTTTACATTTCCTCCTCAAATGTAAGTTGAAGTCTAAAACTGTTCTTTGACATCAACCAAGACAAAATATGTTAAACTCCACTGGTTCCGTTTAATTTCAACTTAATAAAGTCCAAATGCTGACATGACAGCAGTTAATTGTGGAGCAGTTTCTGACCTGCTGTGCCACCAGTGAAAGGACCCCTTCATCTGGACGGAGGGCGAAACACCAGACTTCTGCTGTGAATTCACCAGCCGAAAACTCATAAACCATGGGTCACAAAATAGGAAATATATGCAGGGCGATTAACATTAATTCCCTGCATGTGAAATGGAAAAACCTGAGAAGATGCTGACGCAGACCGTAGCTAATGTTCATGGAGCCAGGTTTGATTTAAAACCAAAGATGACCTGTGGAAGACTCGCATATTCTTTTGGCAATTTCTACTACAGTAAAAAATCACCAAGATGCCAACATTCTTCTCTCACATACACCTCTGTGCTTCCCCTCTCCAACTAATGTCAATATTGACTTTAATGGCGGCCCTTCTGTCCAAGCAAAGTGTGTACCTTCATAGTGTGTGATGCATATAACATATAAGCTACAGGAGTTGGCACGTACAAGAGGAAAGCAGACTCGCCATGTGCTTTATAAACCAGCCAATGGCTTTTTGCTCTTGCCAGTTCATGGGTTTGTGGTGGGCACACTTCCATCACATCCAAGGCTTTTTTCTTCTCATCCAGCTTTCCCACATGGTAAACACAGGAAAAGTTTCCCTAAATTCACTGTATGCATGTGTGAAAGTGACCCTTTATTGGTGGATCTTAACATTGAAGGAGATTCGTTTTGTATTGGTGCACATGAATGCAAAAATCATTCATTGCCTTTCACAAAACACAATCATACCAGTAATCTACTGTCACCATCACCTCCATCCATCCATTTTCCACCGTTTATCTGAAGCCCAGACTTCTATCTCCCCAGCCACATTTTATCAGAGGGATCCCGAGGAGATGTAGCCAGCATGTCCTGGGCCTCCCCCGGGGCCTCCTCCTGCAGGGACGTGCCTGGAACATCTCGCCAGGGAGGCATTCAAACCAGATGCCCGAGCCCCCTCATCTGGCTCATCTCCATGTGGAGGAGCAGCGTCACCATCACCTGTGCAGCACTATTTGCACCTGAGGACATCCTTACACAACATGTCAGTTCTGATCCTTAAGATTCAGAGGCTAGATTTTCATCTTTAGCTAATCCACACTAATATCAATAATAAGATGATCTGGGTACTGTGATTATTTGGGCACAACCTTTACTCCACAGCCACTTCATTATTTCTGTGTTGGCTTTTAACTTGTGCTACAGACTGAGCTTCTGCAGGAAGGTCTCCCTCATAGCCTATTTTGTACTTCTTGGGCGATAATATCTGCTTGTATTTGTTGGAGTCCATGATAACTAAAGTGTCTAAATAGGACAATACAAAACAAAACAAAAAAAAAACAGTGAAAGATCTACAGCAATAGGATTGAGGGGATTTTCTGTATATTAATTTTTCTATGTCCAACCCATTATTAGCTCAATTCAGTCTTACATGTGATGTTACCCATTGAATATGAAAAATATGTGCAAACTGTAAATGTCATGTAAAAGGATGAGTCTAAGACTTCTGTATGCATTTAGACAATTAGTTGATAAGTTTTTTTCCCTTAATCCAAACTGAATAACATCTGAAACATGTGTCATTTCAAATATACAGCCAATAAAATAGGATGTCATTCAAAATTTCAGCAAGCTGAAGCCATTGTAAATGTATGTGCACAGTGTAAAAGTGTCACTAACATTTTTTTAAATGTCACACATCTTAAACTATAATTTATTTTACATCATTTTAGTCTTTTGAAAAAGGTCTACTTAAAGAAAAAAATGTGAATACATCTAGATAGGGTTGTTTTTTGTTGTGTTTTAAATAGGAAGCTATATGGAAAAGCACAGTATTACATTTGCCACAAATAGTTCAATCATGTCTAAAGTTAACACATAGTTTCACGAGTGTTTGTCTGAAATGTGGACTGGGACATACTGTGATTGAGTGTTTTAGTCTAACACAGGTTTACGTGAAAGTCTGATTCACAAGACAAACATCCGCCCACCTTCACAGTGATAGCAGTCAAGCCCTCTGCCTGCAGCACATTTCTTGTCAATTCTATAGACGCAGAGGAATAATCGATTCCTGTTAGATTCTTGTATCCGTGTTTAGCCTTAGACACACACACACAGACAAAAACGAAAACAAAACACACACAGAAAAGAAGCAAAGGAAGAGCAAAGTTAATAATAAGTAAATGTGAAAGGTTGCAAGTGCTCTCACTATTTTTTTTAGGAATTTCACATATTTCTTATCTGGGTTTTCAAATTATTTTAATTCCTAAAGCACAAATTAAATACAGTCAGGATGTAAAGCATTTATAAAAAATAAAACTGCTTTTTTTTTCTTTCAAAAGACCGTTTATATACTGTACACACCAGTTCAACTAAAAAGGCTCCATTTCCAGTACCAACATCTAGAATGGTTGCATTTTCAGGGATCTTAGCTTTGTCCATCCATCGCAGCACACGACTCATGCTTTCCTCACCAAACCTGGTAAGAAAACAAAAACAAAGAAGAAGTTCTTTCAGACTAACAGTTTAAATACTTATTTCCCTCTAGAATAATCTGTATCAGTGTAATACCAGTAAATCCACATGTATACTGTTGATATTAATTCATATTATCACTGCATGAATGTCTCAACATTGTTTATATATTTCATGACACTGTTACCAAATATATTTCCATTGTATTAAAATTTTTAATCCCTTAATTTTCAATTGCTTACCTATTATTGGATCAAAATGTTGATTTTTATTGCTGTTTTTCAGAATTTGACTAGTTGTGCCATCCACGCTTTTATTAGAATAACCTATTTTAAGAGCTGCTTTTAATTAATTCAGCAACAGATTTCGAAAGGAAGCAAAAACTGCATCTGCAGCAAATGTTTTAATCAGATTATTGAATGAACCAGCAAATAAAACCTTTTCTGATCTTACCATATCTCACCAACATCACCTATGTCTTTGAATGTTTCAAGTTCTCTCTGGTATGTTTCCTCCCAGCTGCAAAAGGACAGTTATGAACCATTTAGGTTGTAAATACTACAAGACATGAAACAAATAGCACCATCGTATAATTAACACGGGCACGTGCAGTTCATAAAAGCCACTTCATTTTAAACGTTACAATCTAAGACAAAAGGTCACATTTCCTAAAGTACCTGGCAAAAGATGCTTAACCGTGGTATTATATTTGACAAAAACGTAGCAACGACTCATCAGAGAGCTAAAACTAGGTTTGAGTGTCTGTTAGCTGTCTTACTTCTGGTGGGATTTCGGAAACATGAAAATAGTAAGCTTCTTTTGTAAATCAGCTAAATGGACACTCACTATTTTTTCGTTCCCAGTTTTGAAGTTCCAAAATCATTATCCGAGCACCTGTCTTCTTCAAATCCCGAGATGTTTTCACAACCATGTGAGCTTTCTGTGGCGTCTTCCATGATTCTGTCAGTAACCGCCTACATTTCCCACATGATGTTGCGTTCATGGACCGTGCCTGCAACCGCAGGGGGTACTGGGATAGATAGAGATGTTCCATCATGGCGGCATCCATTTCAGGTTATACTTTTAGTTCTGTGTGTTATCACAGCGCCAACAGCAACTCAGATCATGTAAGTGTTAAGTGTTATTTTTTAAAACTGTTATATAGTGATTAATAAAGCGCCTGCCGTTTGGTTGTGTGTGTGACGTTCATTATTTCCATTAATAAATATAGTTTTTTTTTAGTGTCATCATCTTGTTGCTGGCTAGCTAAAAAAGGTACCGTCTATCTCCTGGCAAGTGAGCTCTAATCAAACTATGTAGTAACAGAAATATAAAGACAATGCTGGTGATCTGAAAATGATTATATGTAACCACACTTCCAAGCATAAATTATATAGGCTCACTATTATTTGTAACTAACTAAATTAATGAGTTCCTGCTATAATAACATTTACAATGCTACAGATAAAGTTTGGATTTCAGGAAGTACTCATCAGCTGGCTACATAGCATCTTAGCAAAGCTACCAAGTCAAGTGACTTCCGTGTATCGGTATAATTCATGTTTACAGACAGTTTGATCTGTAATTTTGTAGAAATTCAATTAGTTGTATAAAAACTAAACTTTGTTTAAATCCTAAACTAAGATATTGAGTGCACAAAACTATAAACTATTATTTAATAGTGTATTGCTTCATATAGCCATGTTAGCTTGTTAGCCCCCTCGCTAATCTTAGTTGCTATGAAGTCTGTGTTATTTAAAAAAGATGAAAATGTGTTTTTGGTTGGTATTGTTTGATACGATCAACTTTCTTTGTTGTTGAATCCAGCAAAGGAGGAGATTTGTGACAAGTGGTGTTAAATAGGAATTCCCAATACTTGCTATTGCAAACTAAGCTAGTTCTCTTTGCTATCGTTTTCCTGTTGTTGGAATCTTTAAAAAGTTAGCCAGAGCAAATGGTTGGTTGCCACTGGGCTTGGTACAAGTTTGCCCGCATTCCTGCATATGAAAAAAGGAGCTGTTTGCCAGGAGTCGTCTTTCTACTATTGTGGAGGAAAGGATTAGATCAGAGGAACTTTCATTTTTTGACACCGTATCACAGTTTTAAACCTAAACCACTTTCAGCCATAGTAAAGTCAGTGTTTATATACAAAGTAGTGAGATTTAAAGCTTATTGGAGTAAAGATCATTTAATATGTTGTGTATATCTGTGTTTGTGTTTCTAAAATCATATGTTGGATTATTGCTAGACTGCTGCTGTAGTATGTTAAATATTAAAGTTCATTCAGATAATTATGATTAATTCTGCACTTATGTTTTTTGACTAATTTTACTTTAAAACTCTCATTTTTGCAGCCATTGTATTTTTTTATGTGTAATGTCAGTTAAGTGTCACCTTTTGTTCAACATACCTGATAGATCAGTTAAGATGATAATGAAAGTGCACCAACAGCTATGGATTGGAGTTTAGCACTAAAACTAAATTTACAACAGAAGTTACATTAAATGTTGATCAAACTGGAATTGTCTCCATTTTTATAAAGTAACTACCTTAAAACAAACATCTGGAAGCACCTACTCTCCACTCACATTATTAAACTAGACCAGAGGTGATGAACATTGGTTCAATTCAATGAATGAATCACTGTGTTGATCTTCATAAGTTGTTGAATTGATTTGATTTGAATCAGGAGTGCAGGACCAGGAATACATGGAAAACCTGGTCCTTGATACTAATCATCAAGGACCAGGGTCTCCCATCCCTTATCTTGGTGAAGCTCAGAGCAATTGGGTCTATTTTTTTTTTACAGTACACAATTTAAAAAGAAATAGATTAACCAATTTGTCTCTCACTGTTTTTTGGCTTAACTATGTTTGGGTACATGTCTTTACACAGGAGGGCTTCCTGTTAGGAGATGTGAGGCAAGAAGAGACCGTCAGCATCAGTGACGCACAGATCAGCAGTGCAGAGTTGCTGCAAGTTGTAGGTAAGAAGTGATGGAGCCAAAATGCTGCTTTTGTGACATTTTCCCTAAGCAATATATGCAGCGACCAATTTAAAATCAGTCTGCAGCAGCAGCCCGAAGACTTAGCTAGAAAGGAAACACAATCACAGTTTTACTTTTTAGAGCAGAGGTTCTTAATCATGGGCATCCAGTTATAGTTTAATGGGATTTTTTTATAACTATATGAATGAACTAGTTAATTCAAAGAGATTAATCAGTGAAATTTGCATTTTATTTTTAATGCATTAAAGTATAAACTACAAAGTTATTACACAAACATCTCAGTTTGGCATCGTTTCTCCAAGAGAATCCATTTTTGGCATATAGGTGCTTTGTTAGAGCCATTTTATCCTATTATTTATTAAGATTAACATATTCTTTAAACCTTACACATTTATTTATTAATTTTTATTTTAGGTACATATACAAAGTTATTCCAGTTGAATTTTTTTAAAAGAAAACTTTTTAGCATAAAGGTGCTTTGTGGTCTTTAATCAAAAAGTATGAGAACGGCTGTTTTTGGGGTCATGAGCACCACTGGGAAACATGATAGCCATGATTCACTTTTATTTCCATTTACCATCATATCAGTTTTCCAGATCCTGTTATGGCACCAAGGCTCACACTGAAATATCCATCTAATTTTTGTTTATGCAATGAGAGCTTTTAAGTTTTTACAATCATAAAAACATTAAATCATTGTTCTATAAACACCATGCCAACATTTTATTCTTTCATATACTTTTTAAAGATTAAACAATGAAAACCCAGAAGCAACAATCCTTTTAGTTCTGCACTTTGGTTTATATTTAGTTGATGCTTTTAAAATTGTGTTTATGAATCCATTTAACTTAAATAATTGTTACTTTTCATTCCTACCAGAAATCCATAACCACGATCCATGTGCACAGTTGTTTAGGTAAGCTATGAGCTCTCAAACTCTTAAAAAGCCTTTACATAAACTGTTCCCAGTGTGCGAGGTTTTATGTTACCATTTTTTGATCTGTGTTATATGAACAATAAATCTAAGAAATAAAAATAGTCCCAAACAATCTTGCTTACAGAAAGGTTAAAAATAACCTTTACAATTGTCATAACAATATGTATTTTAAAACCATTGTTACATTCTCCATGAAGTAAACTGGTGTGTTTTTATAGTTTTAAGTTCTAGTTTAGTTAAATTTCTAGTTTTAATTTGGAAATTCATTGAGAATTTAAATGGTCGTATTGGGTAACTTGCATCTGTTTAATACAAACTGAATTTAATGGCGAACAGCAGATGGCTCCATCTGACAGAGGAGGGAAAGATCATGCCAAATGTGTTTGAACTTACTTGTTTTTTCCCCTCTTCTCATCAGCTTTTATGACTACGCAGGTAAAGTGAGTGAAGAAAGTCTCAACAGCATTCTTAAAGAAAGACGGAAAGTGAGTCATTTTGTTTGTTTGTTGTTGTGCCAACACACACTGGACCTAGCTCTGTAAAAAAGCTTCATCTTTATATCAAGTCAAAACAAAGATCAGATTATTTTACCTTTTTATTGTTATATTACTGGCAACAGTTGTGAATGAGGAATTTATCTAGAAATATGAATAAAGTGTTTCTTTGGCCTTGTAGAATGTCATTGGTTGGTACCGTTTCCGGAGAAACACTCAGCAGCAGATGTCATTCAGGGAGCAGATTATCCACAAACAGCTGACTCAGCTACTGGGCGTGCCCGACCTCGTCTTCCTACTTTTTAGCTTCATCTCCACCGCCAATAGCTCCACACATGCACTGGAGTACGTGCTCTTCAAACCCAACCGCAGGTGATAACAGCATGTTGACCAGCATGAACACACACACACACACACACCCACAGGCATAGTAACTATACAGCTGCTGTTTGATTTTTATTATTTTAATCCACACTTAGCCTACAGTATGTTTTGCTGGAATATACTTCAGTGTATTATGCAAGTTTGACTTTGAGTGAAACAAATAAAACTGCTGCTGGATTTGGAATTGGATTTTATTTATTTAAAGTAGGAAAATGGTGCATTATTGCTTAGGACTGCTTAACAATAAAGTTGGCGGGCTTGGCTCGAAGTGCTGGTCGTTTAATCACAAGAACTTCAAGTACGTTTTGAAACCCGCCTCTTTTATTCTGTAGTTCGGAGGAGCCATCTTTAGACGTGATGCTGAAACCCCAACTGTCCTGTGATGTTTGACTGGATGAATATTGCTTTAATTGTAGATACCACTATATGCACAATAAGACAAAGAAAAGGATGAAATACTAATTAATAAATATTAATAATGATGATAAATATTTATTAGTTAATAATAATAATAATAATATTGAAGTATTATCTGTGTTTTTTTATATAATTAATAATAATAATATTATTAATAATAAAAATAATAATGCATTTTTATTTGGAAGCACTTTCAGGTCACTGAAGGACACTGTGCAATAAAAGAAGAGCAATTTAAGAATTAAAAACAGCAAAAATGTATAAAGATACAGGCATGAAAATGTATTGTAGATACGCTCTCCCAAACAGGTGCATTTTGAGTATGGATTTACACAAAGGAAGAGCGTCCATTGGGAATTAATTCCAGAGTTAAGAAGCAGAGCCTCTCATTGCTCTTTTTCCTAATCGTGCTAAAACAACTGGAACATAGAGTGAGGTAGATGGAGGATGGTGATCTATGGGAATGAGAGAAGCTGGAAATATGCAGGAGAACTGACAGACCAAAGGGGGGGTGAGGTTCTGGGCGGCTTTGAATGTGTGCAAGAGGATTTTGAATTATATTCTTGATTTAACCAGAGGTCAGGTGAAACTGCTGTAGGATTGGGGTGATGTGGGGAAAAGATGGGTTTGTGATAATGCCAGTGACAGAATTCTGAACCATGTCAAGCTTATGAAGATATTTCTGAAGGAAGCGGAAGAGTTGCTGTAGTCAGTGTGAGGGGTGATAAGGAGTGAGTGAAGGAGGGTCTGAGACAAGAGATGATGGATTTTGTTTTTTAGACACGTTATATTTTATAAAATATACTAACTAGTAATCTTTACTCAGTAGGTACAACCAGAGGATTACCCTCAGTATCCCAAACCTTGGCAACACAAGCCAGCAGGAGTACAAAGTCTCCTCAGTACCTAACACTTCTCTCAACTATGCCAAGGTCATCAAAGAGCACGGGTAAGTTTTTGGCCTCTTCTTTCTGTACTCTGCTCATGTCACTGCAAACCAGCTTGTCACATGTAAGCTCTATGACGCCATCTGTTCTCACCTGATGTGCTGCTACAGGTTCATCTGCCTCCGCTAATCATCAGCTGCTTCTCAAACACATTTATATTTGATGGGTTGCTCTGCTGGCTGAGATTCAATCGGTCTCCATGCAGTACTCCTCAGTACTTTGAAGTACTATATTGTATATGCATTTATGAGTGTCCAGGCTTTATCATCAACTACGTGTAGGTGGTATCTGCCTATATTATATGATGGCTGGCAACAACAGAGGGCTGGTATGCGACAGCCTGCACATGTATTTGGTTATATTTTTATATCTTTGTGCCTAAACTTAGACCTGCTGTTTCTGTTGCAGAGGATTGCCAGCTAGACTATAGAGGTTTAGTCTATCTGGCATCTGATGGGATTATTATACGTTTGTATAACAGCCTGTGAATAAATGTTTGAGTTATATGTTTAGCACAGATATAGAGCATATCTGTATGAACAACCTGGCTAAGCTTGTGCTTTGTAATGATGTAATGTGTCTAAAAAGTTATATCTGAATATCCTCGCGCTAAATGTCTCTGCAGGGCCGAGTTTTTTGACAAAGACGGTGTAATGAAGGATATCCGAACAATATTCCAAGTCTACAGTGCACTGCAGGATAAAGTCCAGGTGAGTTGGATAATGTGTATCTGAACATTAAATGGAATAATTCTGTCTGTAGATGTTTGTTTTTTATTAATCTGCTTTTCAATATTTGTAGGCTGTGTGTGGGGAGGTAGAACAAAGTGAACGCATTAAGGAAAAAATTCAAGAAGATGTGAACAAACTCAAACAGCAAATCGCTTTCAGGAAGCGCAAGACTGCAGAAGAGGAGCGAAGTATGTGCTTTATTTGGCTTTGTCGTGTTGAACTGTCGGTGTGGTTTTGATATGTGAAGCATTATCTGACTTCAGTGACGGTAAATAGCAGCAGTTTTATGGTTTTAAGGGATCCTTTCTCCCAGACCTTTGTATCAGCGCAGGTCTAACTGGTTGTGTGTGCAAACATTTTATAAGAGAATGTTTTACTGAGCAAAAGTTGCCTTTCTCACCACTTGTATCTTTCTCTGTCATACAGGGCTCCGTGAAGCCCAGGATGCAAACTCCCATCCCACTCCAGAAGAGAACGCAGAACCTTTTAAGACTTCACTTCTGACACAAATAACTTTCCAAACACCCTCTGCCCCAGAGCGACCCAGTACCTCTCCTAACCCACCATCTTACACTGACCTCTTATCCCAAGATGACAATCTGCTCTCCTCCTCTTCCCCAACCACCAGTGCTGCTCTGTTGCCCCGACCTCAAGCTGTGGGCTCTCCAGGACATCCTACCCCCGTCCCACTGGGGACGGGCTTGGGTCTAGGCCTCGGGCTGGGCCTTAGCCACGGGGCTAGTTCAAACCCTATTGGCACTCCCAGCACTCCTTACCTTGGGAATGGTGATGGATCTAGCTCTGACTCATTAGACAGACAAGCTGCAGGACAGGAAGATGATGAGGATGATGAAGACGAAGACGAGGACAGTAGCGAATATGAGAACTTAGTGAGTGAAAGCACTCACCTGCCAATGCTCTCTGCCAGCGTTTTAGCTCAAGGCCGACCAGCTGCGCTCGGTCCCGATGGGGACGCTCGCGGCTCACAGACCACATAGAAATACAGCACAAAGATGTGATGGACATAAATAAATGACACGCCGTGAAAGGTGGGCATCTGAAGCAATCAAAGATGAGAAAATGTAGACAAAAGAAGTGCCAGTCCTGAAAGTGAAGGCATGCACTAGTGGTGTCCCACTGTGTAATTCTTCTTGTCTTAGTCTGATCTCCATTTTAGGGGAAACCTCGTTTGGTTTTGTTGGTGCATCCGAGCGTGGAAGGGTATCAGTTTTTTCATATTTCCTTTTGGAATGAGGCTGTTTTACATTGCATAAGCGTGGCTCTGTCTGGATGTTATAACACAATTTATGCCAGCAGGCGCCCTAAAAGACAGGCTGATACTTCCTGTATGTTCTGTTGCTGCATCTTTTTGTCTTACATTTGCATCACCAACTTTAAGCACCCTTTCTTGCATGACCTGTTGCACTATTTTATTTTTAATTTTCTTTGCTCAAACAATTCCTGTTCAAAAACAAAGGGAAAATGTTCTGCGGCCTTCCAGTAATTTGAAACAAAGTAGGCAAATGGTTGTTAACCTGTTTTATTTTTAAATATATGTAACTAGTTTCTCTTTCATGCACATTTTTATTATTTGATTTCTTGTTCAAGTCGAATCATCCAGTTGCCTATTATGCCACTTCTATAATTGGTGCTTAATATCCATAATATTTATATATATTTTTGTCTAATTAGCAGTTAATCTAATTTGACTTGTCTAAATGTTTTGTTTTTCTTGGATAACACTGAAATTGTATGCGCTTTGCTGCACTTAACAAAATTTAAGATTTCTTTATTATTGTGCTTTACCAATACTGACATGTTGTGCCACATGACTAGTCCTCTTTGACCACCCTGAGCCAAACCCGGCTCGGCTTGTGTGCATTGTACGGGGTTTACAGGGCAAACACAGTGTACTGTAGCTTTACTAACCAGATGCTTAAAGTTCCCTTCTGCTGCTGCAACACAGAGCTCTACTATTAAAATGCGTATGTCTGTTTTTCTTGTAAAAACTTGGCTGCTACTTCCATCCTACAACGCTGGTTGTCTCAGTACTGCTGATCACACTCGAATAACCACCTCAAACTCGCATATCCATGACTTGTTCCCAATTAAAATCATAATAGAAGGCAGGCACCTGTAGTGTGTGAATTGTAACCTTGGAAACAGAGACTGCGCACTCAATTTATGTCTGCAACATTGATGGCAGCATGTATTTTCCCTGGTTTGGATAAGTGTTTTAAGAATGGACCTGGGTAATGTAATGCAAACATCAGGAGCCTGCTTCAGTATTCAGTGCCTTTCACTCAGGGCAGTTTCTGTTTGCACACAAATTCACAGATTTATTTTAAGGGGGAATTAGTACAAAATGTTTTGCATTTGCAATAATAAGCTTCTAGTTTAGTTTTGTGTATTTCCTCAATGTTCTGCACTGTTTTGTTTCCTCTACATGAAATGATCCCTCTGCTTCCTGAGCTGCTTCTCCTTGTTACTGACATCGGCTGCTTCTGAGTGGACCTGTTTCTCAAAGTTGCAAATGTGGCTTTGCTTGCTTTGTTGTTTAAAACTGGAATCGCAGTTAAGTCTGGGTAACTAAACTGCCTGCAAGGCGAAGTTGGTGATGAGAATGACAGACATGCAGATGATTGCTCTTAGGTATCTGACCCATGTGAAGGCGAGAGGTGTGGAACACCCTCACTGCATGAATTGGTTTACTCTTGGCACTGTTAAATTCAGCATGGACAGATGTTTGCACTGCACAAAAGGTTTTGTGGTGGGAGACGCTTTGCCTTGTGAATAAGCTCTGCTTTATTTACACCGCCTGTTTTTTTTTGTCATGTTTTTTTTGCCTTAGGGTCATTTCACTTGCCCTGAAGTGTAATGCCAATTTGTCACTGACCAGGAACTGGCACTTGAAATGTTGTTTTAATAATCATCCTGAATAACACAATCACATAATGTAAAACGAAATCATTTTGGAAGGGGTGTGGTTTCCTTTAAGTACTGGAAAATGATGAGGAGATGATTAATGAATGTATAATAATCAACGGGGTGGGAGTAGCATTTAAACAGCACTTACTCTATAAGCTTGTCTCAGTTGAGTGTTGTGGTGGCAGCAGTTCTTGGTGTTAGTCCTCTCTTTATCCTGGTCTGCAGGCCCAGAATTTATTTTTTGTTTTCTTACAGAGTAATGTTAATGTGGCCATAATCAAAACCCACTGGACCTTTTGTCTAGAAGACCAATGGTTTAAAGCAAGAGAGGAAAAACGTCATTAGGATCAGATACTTTTCAAATTTCCAACATAATACAATTATACACACTTGTACTTTTACTGTATGGGTTGACCCTTTGCTTCCTTTTGTGGAGTAGGTCACTGTATCATTCATGAACACTTCCCTGTAGCACAAAGTCAGTGCACACCTTAGATCTTTTTGGCTTTTGTCTAGATTTGTGGACTTGACAGAAACTGACCAAGGACTTACTTGGATGAGCACAGAGAACAAGGTGCTTAAACAGAGATAATAAATGATGAGACACCCACATCTGGTTGCTTTTGATTTCTTATTACAGGAAATGAAATGTTGTAAATGGGAAAGATGATGATTACCTCTTTTTTTTTTTAATTGATTCTAATATATGTTATTTTTTTGTTTATTTAAAAAAAAATTTGTGCATTTAATCTTTGCCTTAGTTATAGTTTCTGGTTAACTTATGTGCCATTCATAACTAATTACCTTAATTATCTAATTTCCCTGAGGGAATCATTCCAAAAGAGGATCAATAAAGTCTTAAGTATAAATGAACTCCCTTTTAAAATAGAATTGTTTAATATAGAGAAAAAGGAAAAATACTTGTGGACAGTGAAGCAAATTAGATTTTGTCTTGGAGTAATAGCTCCCTTATAAAATAGTGTCACGCTGGGAACTGTTGCACAAGCTGTCATGCATTACTGCAGACTGCTTGCTGCAGTATTTTTACAATGACATCATCCCCACATCCCTTTTGAGGAGAGACCACGTGGTTGTTTGACATAGATGCTACATATTACGATGCACAAATTAAAAATCAATAGGCATAGTTAGTTTCAGTATATTTCATCGACTAAAACAAAAATATAATCTCTAAGCGCTCTGAACGTTGCTATAGTTGTTACAGTTAGTTTTGCATTCACATATAATAGTTGGGAAAGAGAGACGTAGAATCTGATTGGTCAGTGCAAAGGGATACACAAAAAACTAACCAATCAGCGTAGCTTATTCAGGTTGCAAATCCTGATCCTGCCTCTCTGACCGTAACACGGCTCAGAGCCCTCTGCTTTCCCTTGTAGTGTATTTTTGCAGTCCTGCTTCGGAAGCTTCCCTCCCCCTGTGCCGCCATTAAAGCCCGTCAGTCTGGTATTTGGGAGAAGGATTAAAATGATTTAAAGTGCCGAAACCAACGTTCGAGCGACGGGACCGGGGGGGTGGGGGGGTTCTTAGTAGGTGGTGTGCATGGACCGTATACTGCCAGGAAAACGGCGCCCCAAAGAAGTAAATATGCGCTAGTCGTTCGGTTAAGTGAGAGGAGCTTGAGTTCGGACTGGGAAGCTCCATTTGTTTTGGCTGCGGCGGGGGACGAAGGAGTGTAAACACAGCAGAGCAAAGGTGAGGGTCCACACCGCTTTCTTTTACAGTTTATAATGGCCTCAGATGGTTACAGTAAATATTATACCGTAATGTTAGCAGGCATTTTGTTAGCTTGGCAGTTATTCCTAGCTGACAACTGAACGAACAGTGGGGATGTCATGTAAAACAACCAGCAGCTAGCGCTCTCCAGACGTTTGTTAAAAGTCGATACATTGTCAGTTGTTAGCTTGTTAGTAAACACTTTTTTCATATAGTGGTGGTGTTTTTATTTTTTATTTATTTTGTTTATTTATTTTTTTTGTCTGGAAATAATACATGGAGATGGCTGTAAATAATGGAACTTGCCCCACTGTACATTAGCGCTGAAAGCATCAACAAAATGCTAGTTTAAATTACTTAACTGACAGGCTAAAGTCTTGGAGTTAACAGTTATGTTTACCAAGCAAATGAGTGGAATTTCACACGGTGTTTTGGTAAACTTAGAGGCGTGGTGTAAACACTGCAGCGTTGCTCCTTTCAGAGCTGCGAGACAACTTTTTGCTGCTACTGTTAAGGATGTATCAAGGAATCATTGCTTAGGTTATAGATAGATTATTGAAAGGGCCAACTGGGCACAATCCTGGGTCCTAAAGAGTCTAGCCCAGCTAAGCTGTACCATATTAAATGTACCAGACAAAAATACACACAAAAACACAGTTACTCATGGCAAACTAACAACAGAAGAATTAACTAAACAAAACAGAGGGAGATTAAGGGCCTAACTGCATAAAAATGGAAATAATTGTGTAATGGCTACAGCAAATCAAACAAAAGAAAATGAATGTATAAAGTACCTACATAGAATTGCAAATCAAACATAAAACAGGACTTCTTTGGGACAAAATGTCTTCTGAAATACTTGGCATCTCTTTCATTCTGGTTATCTGGCTCCTCTGAAAGGTGCATGCATGTCTGAGCTTGGGGACGAATGTCTCATAATCCATCCATAATTTCAGTGCTTCAGTGAGTGTCTTAACCAGTCATGTGCCTCCCTGCTGAGTGTCAGGTTTCATCTGTCCTTGTCTCCTGTTACCCAGCTCAGTTGTAGGGCACAGTTGCCTGCCTTGCGTGTAATTCACTGTATGTTTAAAGGGTCCGACCAGAGTGGAAACATAAAGGATCAATGGCGTATACTCCAGCCTGCAACTTTATTATTGCACTTTTTTTTTCTTTTTTTGGTGGCAGGTTCAAGAAGTGTCTGTACCTGTAGTTGTAAAGTGTGCACTTGCTGCAAAAAGCTACAGTAGAGATTTTTGTTTGTTTGTTTGTGAGTTATTGGATCTAAAAATGAAAACATCAAATTTAGTTGCACATCTTTTGCTTGCTTTTTTTTTCTCATAACTAAAGATCTCTTGGTTTGGTTGTTTAATGTAGTGTGTTTGAATTTATTGCATTTAATTTGTATAACATTTTGTCTTTTACCTCTAGTGTGCTTGCTGTGTGATCCCCTGGAGAGTGGATCTGCCGAGCTGACAGTCCCTCTGAACGGCAGGAAGCCTCCTTTAGTGGCAGTGTGACGATGACCGAGCTGGTTGCCAAGTGGGCCTGTGAATACTGCACATACGAGAACTGGCCGTCAGCCATCAAGTGCACCATGTGCCGTGCTCAGAGGCCCAGCAGGGGTGCCATCATCACTGAGGAGCCCTTTAAGAGCAGTCCTGTGTTGGATGCCAGTCTGCATCAGTGGGACCCCGCAGGCCTCAGCAACAGTCCGTCTCAGGGGGGATCCAGCTTACTTATTTGCCCCGACTCAAGCGCCCGACCCCGTGTTCGGATTTCAGATGTACCCGAGACTAGTAGTAAATGGTCCTGCCACATGTGTACCTACCTGAACTGGCCTCGTGCTATCCGTTGTACCCAGTGCTTGTGTCAGAGGCAACATGCTCAACAACAACAGCATGGGCAGTACGCAACTCACCAAGGACATACCCAGCAGCCACGCAGCCCCACAGAATCACCCCAGACCTCCGGTTCTGGATGTCGCACTGCTTCTCCGCCCACCCCTACAGACCCGTGTGAGGAATATAACGACCGCAACAGGCTCAACACCAATGCACAGCACTGGACCTGCACTGCCTGCACTTATGAGAACTGGGCCAAAGCCCTCAAGTGTGTTGTGTGTGATTATCCCAGGCCCAACAGTTTTCTAGCTGAATCCATTGAACTGGCATCAGAGCCTGAGAGCCAACAACCATCTTCTAAAGTTAACCAACAGGATAGGGACAACAGGAGGGGTGTGGTTGGACAGGGCGTCGGGGGGGTGGGAAGTGTCGTGGGGGGTTGTAGCAGTAGCCAGCGGAGGTCACCCCCGACTGCAAAACGGGAGTCAGAGGTGACCATGGACTTTCAAAGGATTGAACTTGCATCTGGGAGTGGGAGCAAAGAGGAGCTGGAGGTGGATTTCAAAAAGCTGAAGCAGATTAAGAACAGAATGAGGAGGACAGATTGGCTGTTTCTCAATGCGTGTGTTGGTAAGTTTTACATACGTGTGTTTCTCATGGAAAGATAACTAACTCATGATTTCTAATGAGGGCAATGAGTCAACAGAGTAATTAGTTGGAATCCAGTTTCTACAACTCTATCCAGATGAGCCTGATTTGCATCCTACTGATGCTGACATTGTGTATATGCTTAAAATTCCTTTGCACTGAGCAGTACAAACTTCCCCACACAGTTATCATTTGACCACCCACTCTGCACAGGGGTTATGAGAGAGAAATGATGACCAGTGATTACTTTTTCTTCTCTCACAACACTGTCGCAGTGTGTCTCCTACTTTTGACAAATGGTACAAAATTCCTCTGGTTCCCCTTTCTTTCTCCTCAATAGTTATTCTGCACCATATTTGGTCCTTTTACTACATGTAACATGTAAGACTTCATGTTTGCTTGGCTTGTGTATCCCATGCTAAATCTTGTTCAGGCAGAAAGTATGAGTTCTTCGCTCCTTATCAGATCGAATGTATCTCATATATTCTCTTATCATTTATCAGAGGAGCGTCCACTGATTGTGAATATATCTTTGGAGGTTGGAGTCCTATCTAACTACATGATAATACCATGGAATATATATATAAATACTTACATATGTGTGTTTTTTTGTAATATTTTGTTTTAAAGTGGAAGAAACTGGCCCATGAAAGAAACTTTTAAAAACCCAGTAAAGTAAAAGTTTTGCTTGTGTAAAGAAATGTGAGGGAAGCATAAACTGTCAGGTTGTCAAATGTCGCATAATGAAGGCAAGATTTAAGCAAATGTCCTTTTTCACACACCTTGGTTTTGACACAGAGAAAAACATCGTAAGTGTTTCTGATCACAGGAAGGAGGTAGCTACTGATATCTTTATCTGGGAGGTCAGTGCACAATTTAAAGAAGGGTTTTCATTTGTTTGTTTTTGCACCTGGTCAGGAAAATATCCTTTCTACTTTCCACAAAACACCAACTTCCAGGGAATTTGGCATACAAAAATATTGTCTCTAAGTGTGAATATGGGTAAATATTTGGTCTGCTGGTGATGATCTCATCATATTACAGGGCTGCAGACTTGATTTCTTGCATTGGTTGCACTGATTCATCTAGCTTTTTAATTTTGGTGCATCAGTGAAAAAGTGTCATTAGGTGAAAAAAGTTTATCTTTATTTAATGCATGAATATAAAGTAAGGAAAAAAGAAAAAAAAAAGGAAAGGAAAAAGGAAACATATATAAAATACTCAGGAAGATATTCAGAGATAATTAAAGTGTTTTATTTAGACCTATTAAATGTTGACATCAGTGTTACCAAGCAAAAAGTTTGTCTTGATCAACAAATCCGTTTGGTGTTATTTATTGTTGTTTATGGATATCTTTCCTGGTGATGCACCTTCTGGTGGCTGGTCCGAGCCTCGGCTGGAGGACACTGTCCCCACTGTCCAAACAGTGACCTTTCTGTGTGAAGTTTGCATGTTCTCCCCGTGTTAGCATGGATTCTCTTCAGTACCCTGGCTTCCTCTCACTATCCATGCATGTTAGGTTAATTCTCCATAGGAATAAGTGCCACTGGTTGTCTGTCTTTCTGTGTTACCCCTGCAATGAACTGGCGACCTGTCCCAATGTACCCTGCCTCTCGCCTGAAATGATGGTGGGATAGTCTCCTCTACTCGCCAACTTGAATTGGATGAGCGGTTAAGAAAATGAATGGATGGATATCCATCATTGTTTGCCATTAAAGAAACATACAGATTAGTAAGTGAGTGTTATAGCCATTAATGCTCTTTTTTCCTGTCCACATGTTTTACCACATTGTAGCTGAATTCGGGTTCTGGCTATAAAAGCATTAAAAATCAAAGTTACTTGTTTAATATAGAAATTCAATCATTATTTAGCTGTCGGGGCAGAACTTAATGCCAGACTTTAATAAACGATAGCCATACCACAACAGAAGTGTTTTAAGTGTGTGGATCTATAAGTATGAATGCTTTACTAGGAGTGCATGGCAAAACTGAAGTATATCAAATTGAATTTCGATTATTAGTTTGCACAAAAGCAACATGACCCAGCTAACCAAACAGGGATAGCTGTCTTTTGATCATTGGGACCGCGATCCTGCAAAAGTCCTGACTCTATATCAGTATTTCAGTTTATTTGGCTTTATTTATGTGATGCCAAATCACCTCAAAGTCTTCTCGAGCCACTTTACAGACACAATCAATTCAATGTGATCCAATTAAAACAAACCCACTTTAGTTTAATTAAAATATAACATGTTCATACAAGTTAATTAATAGGCAAGGCAAGTTTATTTGTATATCACCTTTCATGTACAGGACAATTCAAAGTGCTTTACATGTAAACAGTAAAAGCATTACAGATATAGAAAAGAAATAAAAACAGTAAAATCACATTAAAAACATAAATTAAATAAAAGTAAAAAAAAAGTCATTATCAGATAAAGTTACCATGCAGATGTCAATCATAGGCGCATGAAAAAAGAAATGTTTTTCCCTGGTTTGCATGAGTATCAGGAATGATACAGATTAATCAACACATACATGTAATTTGAAATCCGAGTATTTCTGCGTAGGCATGTGAAAGAAATCAGCAGCATGGCCAAAGGAAGCTCCTGGAAACACATGGGAAGTGTGCAAACTTTAAACAAACCTTTGTCCTACTTTCTTCAAGGTGTTCTTAATAACTTAAGTATCCAAAAGAAAAAAGTTAGACTTGATAAATAAATACTTATACAATTCATTCAGAATACGAACAGGGAAAGGCAACTTACTTATGTAGAAACAGAGAACAATAACTTTATACAATTGTATTATAGTCATTATATATATGTATCGGGTTCTCTACCCCCCGCCTCTCGCCCGTTGGCTGCTGGGATAGGCTCCAGCCCCCCCGCGACCCCGTTAGGGACAAAGCGGTAGAT
>JBAMIG010000017.1:16027368-16044342 GCA_037177335.1 Kiunga ballochi | reverse complement strand
TGCAGCAAATAAATAAAGCAGGGCTAATATCTGCAGCCCTCAATATATATTGTACATTTCTTGTTGCTACACGGTTCCTCTGTGGTTACACAATCAATACTGTTAAAGGTTTCTGTCCTTAAGTTTATCTTTCTTCTTATTCAGAGCTTGAAGAAGAGTCTCCAATCATCAACTGGTCTCTGGAGCTCGGGTCAAGGTTGGACAGTCGGCTGTATGCTCTGTGGAACCGCACAGCTGGCGATTGCCTCCTGGATTCGGTGCTGCAGGCTACGTGGGGCATCTATGACAAAGACTCCGTGCTCCGCAAGACCCTCCACGACAGCTTGCACGACTGCTCCCACTGGTGAGGCCTGCAGACTGAACAGTAAAAGGATTGATTATTATGTAACAGTCCTATCATACACGTCCTTTGAGCATTGGAACTAATTTGCATTTGGTTTTGTGCATATTCATACTGTGTGTAAGCTGAATTTTATAGATGCTGAAACATCTGACAGGGAAAATGTTTAAGTTTCAAGTTGTTTCCATTTAACAGTTAATGGTAAGATGTTGGGATATGCACCCAAAATATACACTTCTGTGTGTCAGACATGTTTTTTAATGTTCTATTTCAGCAGAACACAGAGAAGCAAGAAATAAAGGAAATCATTTTTTATATTTATATGAAAACATAAATATCCACCAATAAAAGAAGATATAATGTCACTATAAAAAAATGACAAGAGTCAGTCCTGCAGCTCCATCCATCATTATGATGACTATTAGGGAAGCTGATCACTGCTCTACCGTACACGTTTCTTATAAACATTAAATCATGTGCTGAAAATGACCTCTGCTTCTCCATCCTCACCAAGAAGTCCAGGAAAAATAAAATAATTAATAATAATGAATAAAAAAAAACCTTTAAAGATCAGTTTATGTGTTTAAGTTTCTGCATATATTTATTTATATTATCCAGACTTACATTCAGCTTCAAAGTTTTTATTATGCAGATGAAAATTGAAACCACATTTTCCTGAACTCTGCACATAAATCCTTCCCCACATTGAAGCTCGAATCTCCAACTGAGCGAACAACAAAACATTTTTCAGTGAAGGACTGAGCCTGAGTGTGCCGGCCCTCCGTGACTCATGTTTGTGTGGAACAAACTGAGAGAAGACTAGTTGGATAGATTGAGCCGTTGCTAACCGTAACGGAGAAAGGAGGAATGTTGTCAATAGCAGTCACACGCCTTTCTGCACACAGGTCAAAAAATGTCGAGGGTTAAGCACTTTGTGTGTGTGTGTGTGTGTGCAGGTTTTACACGCGCTGGAAGGAATGGGAGTCGTGGTATTCCCAGAGCTTCGGCCTTCACTTCTCCCTCCGAGAGGAGCAGTGGCAGGAAGACTGGGCTTTCATTCTGTCCCTTGCGAGCCAGGTACACTTGCATTACAGCAAACCTTCATATCAGCACAGAGGACAGAAGCCTCTTGTGCTTCAAATGTAGCAGGTTAATGATGCATGAATTATGCAAGAAGTTTTATGGCTCTCACCCTGGTGGACATGCTCATTAATGCCCTGGGAAAGTGCATCGTGCCTGTCATCAGCACTGTTATATGTGACCTCAGGGACTAAGTATTTGGCCGGGTTGTTATTTTATCAGGGTGTGAAGGTTCTGTAGTTTTAATGATGGGAGAATGCTAGAATAGCTTGGGAGCATCAGGGAATCGTCTCCTTGTATTCACACTAACTTTTGCTGCTTCTCCTTTCATTTTTTTTTTTTCCATTCTGCAGCCAGGATCCAGCTTGGAGCAGACCCACATTTTCGTTCTTGCACACATTCTTCGTAGGCCAATCATCGTCTATGGAGTGAAGTATTACAAAAGTTTCCGTGGGGAAACACTTGGGTACACCCGTTTTCAAGGTGAGCAGTTTGCAAACTCTGAGCTGATGCCGTGTTGGTGAAAAATTGGTCAGTTTTGAGTGCAGTTTCATAGCAGTGGGTGCTAAAGAACCCGGTTTCCTTTGTGAAATAGCTGCAGCCTACATGTGTCTGCATAGCTGAAATAGCACACATAACGTTCCCTGTGAGCCACTAGTAATTGCTTTTTGCTGCATGTATCAGTCTTGTGCATTTAATTTTGCACTGTGACCCAAAACAACACAACGAATCAGAGTGATTGGAGCACCTTCAGAGATGTAATGCAGGAAAATGTTAGATCAGATTGCAGCTGAACGCATGCAAAGCGTCAAAATCCCAAGTCAAGCAGCGTCTACCTTCACCACGAGCAGGAAAAACAGTCTGGAATCAATTTGCTTCCTGAGTGATGCTGTGCAAGGAGATGATGAAAGTGCTCTTTGAGCAGCCAACTGCTTGTGGTAAAGCCTGCCTGATGGATCAGTGATTTACTGTCGCCAGGGCATGATGTAAAGCACAGAGGGGGTGTGCTTACGTGTGCCTACAGGAACAACTGCTGTGGAGCGTGTTGCGTTAACGTGATGACTAAGTGAACCCAGTAAAAATCATAGCGACTCAAAGATGTTCAAATGATGCGAGAGCCGCTTTGTTTTGAGTAGGATTAGAGGCTAAGTATATTTATTTAAGCCTTAATGTGTTCTTTGTTCAGCTCTTATTCTGAAAGGAAGTTGGGTCACAGAGTAAAACAGCAATGCAATGATTTTTCTAATCATAAACCCGTTGCTGACTTTGCATTAATCTATGTTTATATGCTGGCCCCTCTGGTTGCTTGTAGTCGCTTCAGTGTTTCTCTGCCATATTCGTTGGTTTTACTTTTGTATTTTCATTATAGATGTGGTTTAAGGAACACATTCAGTTATAATGAGGCAGGTAAGTATTTGCTGGAGGTGAATAATATATTCCTGATTTAAATGTGAGATTACAGCCAGAAATGGGAGGAATAAATCCTAATAGACCCATTAAAGCAGATAAATAACTCCCTGCTTACTTAATCTATATATTTATTTGTAAGTCACACACAATCTGTGAAAGTTGTTGTTTTCGGTTCTCTGTTTTTGTCTAACTTTATCTTAAACTGTCATTCAGTGTGTTGCATTAATATCTCTGTTTTTATAGCAATATTATAATCCAGACAGAAGTAAATATGAGTTATTCTGAATAAAAAACACATTCTTTGCTTTAATGTAAGGAGAACAAAGCTCCTTTTGTTGTGGCAACTGATTAATTATGCTCTAATGATGAGACACGTGCTTGTTTTCTTGTGAAATGGGTTAAAATATTTGAAATGTACCAAGTAAGGTTCTTTTCCCGTCACTAACATGTGTCTAACATAAAGTGTTTCAGCAAACAGGATAAAAATGCACAACCTGCTCAACACTGTTTTTTACACAATAAGATAAAAAAAACTTGTGCAGATAGAAGATTTCTTCTTCTGTGATTTTGCAGCAAATAACTCTTTCAATAACAGAAACACAGTGAATAATTGAACGGTTCTACCTTCTCCTTCCTCTGGTGTTTTTATTTGGTTTGGAAATGATCGCCTCCCTGCTTTGCTCTCCCCCTCCAGGTGTGTACTTACCCCTCCTGTGGGAGCAGAGTTTCTGCTGGAAGAGCCCCATCGCTCTGGGCTACACGCGGGGCCACTTCTCAGCGCTGGTGGCCATGGAGAACGACGGCTTCGACAATCGCGGCGCGGGCGCCAACCTCAACACGGACGATGACGTGACGGTCACGTTCTTGCCGCTGGTGGACAGCGAGAGGAAGCTCCTCCATATTCACTTCCTCTCAGCACAAGAAGTAAGGCGCCTCCCTGCAGCCGCAGTGTTTGTGGCACTGTGTCTGGTTTTAAGATCGGTAGAGATTGATCGTAAGATTTCCTCCTCTTCTTCAGATGGGTAATGAAGAGCAGCAGGAGAAGCTGCTGCGGGAGTGGTTGGACTGCTGCGTGACGGAGGGTGGCGTCCTGGTGGCCCTTCAGAAAAGCTCCCGCCGCCGTAACCACCCACTCGTCACTCAGATGATGGAGAAGTGGCTGGACGGCTACCGACAGATCCGCCCCTGCGCCTCCTTGTCTGACGGCGAAGAGGAAGAAGACGACGATGACGAGTGACAAAACTGAAGTTGAGGGAGGCAGGACTCCTACATCCTCTCTTTCTTACTTTTTAAAAAGATGACTTCAGTTTTTCCCTTTTCTCCGTTTTTATTTCCTGACTCGGACAAACTGTGAAAGCCTTCAGCAGAGGAGGAACCCCCCCTTCCCCCCCATCGACACCTCTAAACTGATAAAAACCTACACGGAGAGTCTCCATCGTACTCTCACAAAGACATTCACACAGAATTAAAGAGAGAATAAAAGGTTTACAAATGCAAAATATCCTTCGATTCATTTGAAAGTTTCTAATGTAAAGAGATGAAAAAGTAACTTTATCCATAGATGTAAATGCATGTGATTGTTCAGAGTTAAAAGAAATATACCAGCATTGAATTAAACCAACACTTTGTATGTGTTCGGTGTGGGCACTGACAAAAGCACACTTCCAAATTGATCTCTAAATGCTTTTCCAGCCTTATAAAAGCATTTATCTGTTTTTAAAAAGGCAGAAGAAAAGCCAATAAATATCTTTACAAAACCAGAGATTGTTTGATAATAAACAATATTACTAAACACTGCACATATATTAAAACATTTCTATACAAATACGCTCATTGCTTGAATAGAGATCCTTTATGAAGCTCTAAAGGGAGATTTAACCCTCACCATTCACTAAGGTTTAGCACATTAATGTTGGATATTTGGTTGACTTTTTTTCAGATGGATTGAACTGACAAATTTTTTTGTGGTTTTCCCTTTTTTTGAAGTTATTCTGCATATTTATTGTTTGAGCTAATCAGAGCTTTCTATATATTTTCTCTCTTTTTTTGTGGTTTTAATTATTTACTCATCTCGATGAAGACGTGATGCACAGAAACACTGTTGCTGTGAAGAAAGAAGCAATCATGAACATCAGTGGAAAGTTTACCTGACTCGTTGCATGGGATCTAGTACCTCATCTGGATGCTTAAAATTTGGTGCTTTTTATTTGTGGGTGGAGGAGTCGGCAACAGCGAGACACACTAAATGTCAGCATAAAGTCACACTTGTCTAAACCGTCTACTTCCTGTTTGTCCCTTTTGTTTCAAAAACGTTTGTTGTGCAAATCCGTTCACCTTTTTCTCCAAAGCCTGTTTATTGTCTACACATAATTTTAATTAAAGTTGTGAAAAATGGCAACATATAAAACCAAAGCTGACAGTGAAAAGAAGAAAAATGCGAGTTGTCAACCCTGTTTTTACTTTGCTGTGAATGTTTGCCTTTTCTTATATCCTGACATTGTGTACTGTAACCTCTCTCGTGTTTCATGTCCACGTTTTCAGCATCACCTATATGTTGCTTTGTATTTATGCAATAGTTGCAGTTGTGACTATAATGGTTTGTGGATTTAGGCCTGGTTTCACTAAACGGAGTGTAATGCAAAAAACAGGCTAAATATGGGGAAAAAAATAAAAGAAACCCTTTTTGAATGTCCAGATAAAACCGTTTCCTGTCTATTTATTTAATCGTAAAGCATTATAAACATGTTATCACAAGGTAGGTGGATTTATTTTGATTGCTTTTTTACATTTTACACCAACTAAATAATTCATACACAATTTGTCAGATTAGTTTGGGGTTTGTGGCCCCCTCTGGTGGATTAATGTAATTACAGCAAGTAAACTACACCCTTGATCAACTATTTAGAGCTTTTCTGCGCCCCTCTATGCAGCTCTGAGGCCTTTTAAACCATTTTGTAACACATGGATACCTTATTCAGACTATTCATTAATTTAACTTCTAAAACCTGCAGGACACCAGCTTTAACCTTTCCCATCACTGATATTTGACATAAAAGAACAAACTATTTAAAATATATTGATGTTTTGTTTGATATTATTTCCTAGTGGCCTGTAACCCTGAATATGAATAAATGTTAAGGAATAAAGATGAGTGGGTTTTAATTTAAAGCTACTACTAGGCAACTTGTCAACTTGTCCATACAAATATGTAAGGATGTAATGTAAGTGCATATAAGTTGCTGTTTTTAGCTTAGGTTATACAATTTAAACATGAATGGATACTTCTGCAATGACTCCTTCAGATCACTAAAAGGCTCATATCAAGTATTTATGATGCAAAATGAGGTCACATTTGATTTACCACATGAAAAGATGCACTTTGTTCAGGCACAAGTAAGACTGTGTCTGTAATAGGGCACTTCCTGCTAATATTTATTAAATTAGGATGTTTATAGTAAGCCTACAATTAGCAAAAAAAATCAAGTTTTTTTAAAGAAGTTATTTAGAAGTTTGAGTCAGTTGAGTGCTTTTAAATCCACTGTAGTTTGATATGTTTACAATTTTACAATGTCACTCATTCAATAATTAGCATGGAATAAGGACATAAAAACTTTCTTAGCTTAGATACAACAATAACACAGTGGAATTAATCAATGAAGCATCATTATACATCATACATACATATATATATATACATATATATATATATATATATATATATATATAATCTGTGGGCGGTTTAAAAGGCTCAGTATTAGATTTTATTTCTCGCTCGTTTGTTTATAGCGTGTCTATCTGTGTCCGCTGTGGGATCATTTAACTTCACCCACCCACAAACTCACTCATATCCGTCTTGGTTCACATTAAATTGAACCAGCTTGGCTCGGTTTAGTGGGCAGGTTAGGGTTTAATTACCATGACTTCCTAAGTGAAATTAAAAAAGTTTGGCATCATGCATCTCCACCTCCAACTTGAAGCTTTATGTGTGCCATATTATTTATTTAATACATGTAATCCTTTTAATTATCTCTCTTCAGGAAAAGACTGTGCCATACCACTGCTCTACATTAGAACCCTTTCCATTTAACATACACTTTGTGTGAATACTATAAACCTATCGTGACATAAAAAAGAAAAGCACAACTTACAAAAGCCAATAAATGCTTTTACATCTGTTACCATGGAAACAGAAACCCTTGCAGCTCATTTGACATGCATTACCATGCACAGAGTTTTAACTGGCCTAATAAAGGCTCAGTATCATTTATAGAAGCCACAGAAATGCTTACTAACCTCATTTGCATTGCAGAAATGTAAATGATATCTAACATTGGTTGAGTCAAGCCAACTGGAAACTTTGGTGGGTTTAATTTTACTCTCATTCAGAAGAGCATGTCCAGTTCTGATGGAAGAAGTCCAAGTGGATACAACCCGAAACATGCAACACTGGAAAACATAATACAAGATGTGATTTGGTTTTGTCAAGAGTGAACATAGTTTCACTTGTAACTAAGTGTGACTGGGTGTCCATATGGGACAGCTGAAAGGTTTTTCTGCATCTTAATGAGAATGAGAGACACTTTTAAAGGCCCATAAAGTTAAACAGGGAACATAAGAAGCTGGAGTAGGAGAAGTCAAAGTGGGAAACCATCACAAATCTCCCCGCTTATACCTATTATTCTTAAATAAGGTGAGTCCCAACTTTTCAAAATGGTCATAGTGTGTTTCATAAAGCTTCAGCATGTGAGTCAATGATAAAAAAAAATAATATTTGTTTAAAATTGTTTCTATCTTAAACTAATCATCAAACAACTTTTTACTCTCCCTGAAGGAGCCATTTATAAAAAGATACTGTGGATCCATATATTCATACCTTTATTTATACTACGGTGTCTCAGAATGGACAAAAATCTGCGTATGAAGCGAGACACCTCTGAGCTCTAAAACTGCAGTGCACCACACCAAAGCAGTTACCTGCAGTGCAGAGCTGCACCTGGATCCAATCACAGATAAAAAAAAAACATGTTTATGTGTGGAAGAATCTTAGCAACATCCACCGTCAAGTTCACAGCTTTTTCCAGGCAAAAACAAAACATGTTTACCACTAGATGCACATATTTTCACCCTCAAGGGAAGTTTCCCAGCATCTCCATCAAAACTGAAGCAGCTCCCGAGAAGAAATGTGGTTTTTAAATTAAAGTGTGGGTAAGAATATCTGCCAAATGAGCCGAGAGAAAGGCGTGTATTACTCGGAACATGGGGAAGCAACAGCAGACCAAAACAAAACAATGCAAACGCAGTATTATCAATCAGAACAGTAAGTCTTATTTATTGGTTCCAGCTGCACTGTATGCTATATGTTCACCTTGTACGAGAAACAAATACAAATACTCACACTAAAAACCAAACATTCTGCTAGCAGCCGCCTCCTGCCAACGTCACGGCGCTGAAGGGATGGATGTGGCTGCTGTTTGTTCACAGAGCCACAGCTGGCTCTTATTAGAGCAGAGAAACAAAGAAGAAACTATGAGGAGGATGAAGGGGGGAAGGGGAAGGGGGCGTGTACGGGACCAGGCGGGCGGGTCACGTAAGACTACGGTTATATGAACATTTACCAAGGCAATACAAATCTAGCAGGAGTGAAAAACATCAAAAAATGTACATTTGATATATAAAAAATACCACAATGGAGACAGACAGGAAAAGAAGTAATCCAGAGTTTTTTTTGTTTGTTTTTAAAGTTTGTTTTCTGTTCAGATTTTATGTTAATTTCTTTCCTGAGTCATTAAGAGATTTCCTGTTTTTCTTTACCCCAACACTTTCATACCACACATGCGTTTCGCTGCCGTGTAATCGAGGTTCCTCTGAATGCCAACAGGTAACACAGACAAATATTCTGCTCATGAAAAGAAGCAAAAACTCGGCTGCACCTCAGTTCAGCAGAGCCAGAAAGGTTACAACATCTAAATGCAAATGAGATTTCACACTCAAACACACAATGTCTAACCACGACTAGCAACTCTTTTTCTCTTATTAGTTCCTCTTTATTTGTTTTTAAAAGGGTCATTTCTACTTCATATCCATCCAGAACTACTTCCCCACATCTTGTCTTTACATTCAGAGCAAAAGACGGAGTCCCAGACTTTCCTCTTCTTCTAAATATAACTGTAAATCTATTCATTGTCACAAACTGGAGAACGGGAAAAAACCTGAACGGAAAAAGATGAACAGAATAGAGGGAAGAAAAGAAAACACAAAACTAAAGTGAAATCAGAGATGTTTGTACAGAAAACAGAGAAAAGGAGGATTGCTGTGTTGTCCTTTAAACCAGGGAGGGCGGGTCGGGTTTCCAGCCTGCGTTTGGTTCCTGGCAATGCGTCCTCCAAGTCAGGAGGAATTTCATCCAAATATGCACAATAGTAGAACACATAAAGGAAAGTATCACTCAGTGAGGAGCAAAACAAAAAAGATATGGAAGGAGGGGAAATTCAGATCTTCTGCTCGTGAGTTTGACCATCAATCCCATCTCAGTGTGGCAGCTCAGATGACTTCTAACATCCACCGTCCTCACTTGGGCTTAGTGGCTTCATACAAAAAGAAAAAGTGTGAAACATCGCCTGGCAGGCAGTCTGCTGGTAGGTCCAGATGGCTGAAGTCAAGCGTGCGGGTGGATGGGTTGACGCTGATTTGACGCCCCCTCGCTCGGCCACAGCAGCAGTTCTACGGCTCAGTCATGTGCTCCCTCATGGGGTCGCCGTGTTTGGAGGGTTGGTTGGGGGAGGTGGCCTGTGACGGATGGGTGCCGGGGGGCAGGGTGTGGGCGATGGGCACTCCCCCGGGAACCAACCCTTCCATAGGTCCGGGAATCCCACCGGGGGCGACGCCCATCATGCCAGGGGGGAATCTGAACGGGGAGAGAGAGTGATGGACACAAATGAGGAGGAAAGACATTAGAAATGTGTCAATGAAACATGGTGGAAAACTATTTGCGTCTGAATTAAGATATTATATTATTAAATGAAGAAGAGTCAAACGATTTACGTGCATTAACAGCACTGAAACGTCAGATGTTGCTGACCTCTGAGCTTAGTAACCACTTAGAAATGATGTTAAATACAGCAACACAGGGGCAACGAGCGAGGGTGTCAGGGGGGCTAATATGATATAGACCTGTAGGTAATCCATCCCAATTTCAAAACAAGTTGAATAAAAACAGCTATTTAATACAGATGATTATATTTAGGGTTGCTTTTCAGGTCTATTTATTATACAACCAAAGAAAATAAATGTGGAACGAGTCACAGATCACTAATATTCCTATTTCACTTCAGTTCAGCTGCTTCAAAGGCAACAATCTTTACAAATAAATGGTGGAAGTGATGAAATGTACCTGGAAGAGTCTTAAAATGCAAAACATTTATCAGGAAATTAAGTAAATATTTGTTTAGGGAAACATTTCAATGATTTTTTTTTTAATCAAATGTAATGTTTTCTCTTTGTGCAGCCCCTTAAAGTTCTCCCCCAGTGACAGAACTCCACATCCACCCAGTTTATGCCGATAAAAAGCAAAAACAAAATGATCCGACATGATTCTGATCCGAGTGCTGTGTGGGAGTCGGAGAGAGGTGGGTCAGGGTGGGAGGAGCTGGGGGAATTGATGAGATGCTGGGTGGGTTGTGCAGAGTTACAAAGCGTGTAAGTTAGACAGTGAAAAGGGAAAGCAGAACTCAGTGGGGGCTTTGGGGGTTCATTAATGATGTTATTCGCCCCGGCCTGCTGGCCAGCAGCAGTGGTTTCATTTACCTGGTTGAGAATTAGGTATATAATTTGTCCTGCATTCCCCCCGTTGCTATGGCCTGTACCATGGTTTGGTTCACTCGGCTGTGTGAGAGAAGCAGTTCAGTCTGGTTGAGACAGTATAAAGACTAAGAAATAAAGAGCCTAAACTTAACATGGGATAAACTCCTTTGGGTCAAACTAATGCAAACATTTACACAAACACTCATGACTATCCCTGAGTCTCTCCTGCAGGTGTTCAGATGATGATCCCAGCAAGATGCCGGGCGCACATAAATCTCCTACCTGTAAGCAGCACCGTTGATTTCAGGGTGAACTTGAGGCTGTTGCTGCTCCATCATCCCCCACGGTGCTGTGGTAACAAAGAACTCTTTGTTGACGCAGTTTCGCAGACTGTCGGGAATACGGCCTGAATCAGGAGAAGGTTGGACATTAGCGAGTTAAGAAAAAAAATACACACATGATGCTCCCTAAATGTGTGTCAATACCAGTGATGGCTCGGCGAATTTCCGTGGCAGCGGCCTCTCTCATCTCCAGCGATGCCTGCTCGCTGTACCAGGCGGTGTGGGGGGTGCAGATTAAGTTGGGGGCGTCCTTCAGGGGACCCTGGGAAAAACTGCTCAGCAGCATTTAAAGGATGCCGACAAGAAGGTGATTATGAGACATAAGCGAAAGAAAGCAGGAAATGAGTTTATATAGGAAGGTGAAGGCACCTGAACGGCTCCGACTCGTGGACATCCAGGGCGGCGCCTCGTATCCTGCCTTCCTTTAGAGCCTGAGCCAACGCTTTCTCATCTACAAGACCTCCCCGAGCAGAGTTGACCAAGAAAGCCCCCTGACGCATCTGCAGGGATAAAACAAAAGGAGAGTGACATCAAATTAAGCAAAAAGTTCTTTTAAAAATAGAAAACAGATGTTTTAATGTCTTGCAATCCTCTGCTTTGTCCACCAGGTGGCAGCAGAGACCATAAGAAGCCTTGGACATGCCTTTACAGCAGATCTGCAGTTATTATGTGGGAATATTAAGGGAGCATATGTGATGTAGAGAAAAAAAAGCTGCATAAAAACATGAACTATTGTGATGCTAAACTGTATTATGTGGCTAGCTGAGCCGCTTGCACATCTGGCTTGGCAGCTGCAGCTCTCCTAGTCAGTAGCATTCCTTGGCTTGTAAGCAGCAGCTTATAAAAGGTGTGGCACCGTGCTCAACGTGCTATCGGCTTCCTGTGGGGTCATAGTGAAGAGAAAATGTCCTCTCATTTTGACGCATAGGCAGATGGATCAGGTTTATATTTTCCATCTTGAAAGTCTGTGTGAGGCTCATTTCCGTGAAGAGGCATGATTAAATGCATGATCCTACACCCACACACACACTTTGGCAATGTTTGGGTCACACTGACCTGAAAGTTATAAAAGGACAGGAACAATGTGCTACATCCACCCTCGCATGTTCTGAGCACCAAAGCCTTTATTTATTTTTTGCATTTCCTTGCTACCAACATCTTTACTAATCAAAAGGCTTTTTTATCTTCCTGCAAATAAATAAATGTTGGAGGAAAAACATTCCACTGGTTGTTTCAATAAACGAGTCTTTATTCCAGACTATATTCCATCATCTAAGGCTCCAGATGATTCGTCAAGCTTCCCTTGGATCAGAGATGTTTACCTGTTTGATGGTGAAGTCGTTGATGAGGTGGTGGTTGTGTTCGTTGAGGTTGCAGTGCAGGGACACGCAGTCGCTCTGGTAGAGCAGGTCCTGCAGCGTGTAGACGCGCTGAACTCCCAGCGAGCGCTCCAAGCCGTCCTGGAGGTAGGGGTCGTAGAAAATGACGTTGAAGCCGAATGCCTTGGCGCGCATGGCCACCGCCTGACCTGAGCGGCCTGAGGGAGAGAAAGATGGACAGAAGGGATATACTAAGAGGCAGAACATGAATCACTTAACTTACTAATTGTATACTTAACTGAACATTGTATTTTTATTTTAGCATTAGCTACACGTGGTGTTGTGTCTCTTGAGGAGGCTGGACTCACACTGAAAACCTTTCCTCTAGTTCATGATGAATAAAATGGATCTATTTTCATAATAAAGGCCTTTGTTTGCACTGAGGAAGGCTTAATAATGAACATGTTCATTAAAATTTAATCAGGGTTAAAATCATTTAAACTCATTTTGTTTAACAAAAGGGAAATTATAAAGTTTAGAGGCAAAATAAGGAAAAAAATTATATGTTTTAAAGATATACAGACTTTCCTTTATAGTTTTTAAAGCTTCAATGTTGTTGGATGTAATGAGTTCATCAGAATTACTTTGTAAGGAAAGGATGGGTGAGTATATCAAAGGTTAAAGTGAGGACTTTATCAGATTTGCGGACAGCAGCATGAAAAGCAACATTTTGACATGCAATGCATGAAGGATGTGTTCAAGTCAATGTTAAAAACATAAATCATGCTGCACGGTTTGTTAAATAATAATAAAACAAAAGCAAAAATTAGTGCAATAATGATGAATCAGAATTAAGGAAATAAAAGCCATACAGGGTGTGTGATGATGTCATCATTAACATGTAACCCTGAATGCCACCAGTTTCAGGGGTCTATAACTACCAAATCCGATGAGGCCGAGCGTCTCCCCTCGGATTCGGGCGGCCCCTGACGCCACCTCCCGGATCTGCTCCACGCTCTGGACCCGCGTGCCCTCCCGGAGAGCCTGGTACAGCCAGGTGTTTCGCCGGTACAGGTTAAGGATGTGACAAAGTGTTGAGTCTGCTGTTTCTTCTACAGCAGCTGAGGGAATATTACAAACTGCGATGCCTGAAGGAGGAGAGATTGGGCAAAGAAAGGAGACAATAAGGAAGCTGAAAGAAGAGCACTGTCCTAGCAACATGTAAATGTTTCAGCGTCACTAAAGGAAGTCCATGCCAGCATCATGACACGACATAGTGTCTGTAATTAGGATATGACAGTAAATCCTGCTCTCGTACCAAACATATGCCGAAGAGCCGAATAGGAATCAGAGGGAGGATTTCATATGAGCATCTGGTTTGAATGTGCAATCACTTCCATTACCTCTTCTATTTGCAGTTAATAATTAACTTCTGCTACATATGTTGTTTATGGTGAGTCAATATAGGGGGTATAGTTTGGGTTGGCCCCGAGGAAGAGTTGCTCTACCCTAATCCATAATGCATCATTTCTCTTCCTGTTGATTTATTATTCATTTCTTCATATCAGGGCGAATAGTTGAGCCATATGGGGAGATATGACTCCTTTTATTCATTATTCTTAGCATATCATTCCCGTCTGCTCTGTGTGTACATCAATACCTGCTACTTTTTGTCTATGCGGGTTCCCTAGCCTTACCTAGCTCCCCGGCGGCCTTGATGTCGATGTTGTCGTAGCCGCTGCCGATGCGAATGATGATCCGCAGTGCCTTGAACTTCTCCAAATCCTCTCGGGTCAGGGTGATGGTGTGGTACATCATAGCCCCTACGGCCTCGTTCAGCACCTGAGGGACACCAGAACGCATCTCATTCATCAGGAGTCATTCATGTCAGAGACAGACAAAAACACTTAGCTAATAAACACATTATCATCGCTACGCTGAAATTCAGCAGCATGTATGAGCGACTTGTTGCAGCCACTATGAATAAAAGTGCTTTCACCATCTTCCATTTTCTGGGACCCAAGTTAATGTTAGCTATTCTTCATCTAAATGCAAATGGATTGTTTATGTATGCTCTAAAATATGAGTGGTTGTCTGTGCATTTACTGTATAATGAGTGCTTGCAAAAGCTGGTTTTTGTCACAATCCATTAATTCAGACTGTATGCAAACAAGGTTAGAGTGAGTGCATGCAGGACAATAAAGCAGACTGACAGCTGCTGAGAAAGCCAGAGCGTAAACAAGTAGCTGCTGAGAGCCAAGGCCGTTAAATAACAGGTTTAGATTCACAACCCGCTAACGGAATTAACCTACCCGAGCCAGATTAGCATAGCCATGAATTTCCACATAACATTTTTATTGGACTTAGATGTAGCGGGAGCTGGATGCTAAACTCAAGGTTAAATCTCTCCTCATGTGTTAAGGTCATTACTTGAGTGAAGCAGGGTGGCTGCAGGCATGGCTGGAAAAACGGCAGTGAATGCAGCACGCTCTTAATCAGCAGGAGTATAAACTGAGAGTAGGTCTACATGAAGTGGAAACACTGAGTAAATGGATTTTGTACTGTGTTAATTAATAGTTGGGATAAAAGTGCTTTTCTGCAACTAGAGTTGGCATCCCATGGTGCACATGCACCTTTACATTGTTGTGCTGCAAAGGATTTAAGAAGGTAGTGCTGTAGAAAGAAATATGTGCAAAAAAAGGGATTTGTCAACTGATTGATACGATACTAAGCTGTAGTTTCTTTAAAAAACTTTTATAAACCTCTGGGGTGAGCCAAGTTTTATGTGTCTGTATCAAGCTATTGGAGGGGAAAAGTGAGGCCTATGCGGAAATGCAAAGAACTGCAGTTCACCGCTCCGCCGTTAGGGGTTCTGAAACAGGGCAGATTCCCATTGACTCCATTCCACAGAACAAATAAACATGTTTACTGTCCGGTTAAAACAAAAAGAAAAAACATTGCAGGTTTAATATGTTGATTTTACCTCCATGACAATTGTGAAAGGGGTCGAGTAACTAATCTGTGTACTACGAGTTTCACTGATTAGCTTAGTAAAATTAATAATTTCTCTGCTGAAGCTCAGAGATACAGCTTGTTAATTAGTTTGCTTCCAGGGCTATCTTATTAGCTTTCAGTTGAGCCAAGCTATGTTTCATGATGTTAATCACCTGCTGGCGCCAGAGTTGTCTCCAATGTGGAAACAATAAAAAAATAAAAAAATAAAAAAGCACAAACACAGCAAATAGTTTATGTGTTTATTTTGCAATCCGTCATCAGTGTCATTGACCAGAGGATTAAAGAAAACGTGTGTGAAGGCAGACTTATGACGAATCTATGGCCTAAAGTTGAAAATTTACTGTAAATAATAACTTGAATTGGCATAACAAAATAATTTTTACAAAATTGGTACCAACATATTTTAAAAATCCATAAATGATTTTAGTATAGATATGGTGCACTGATGATTGATACTGAGTGTTACTCACATCATGCATTACTGCTTCAACAGAAAGAATATCTATACTAAAAAAAGCACAACTTCTAGGTTAATACAGACAAGTGGAAAACACCAGTACTTCCTAATTTGGTGACAGCAAAGTGCAGTAAATCATTCTTAATTCAAAAGATTAAAAATGATTCAGTTCCTCTCCATGTGTGCACGACGGTGCAGCAAGAGCACGTATTAAAGTTAGCCTCTGCTAAAATAGCCAGAGTTCACTAAAAACTGATTTAGCTGTTTTATTAAATCTATGCATCTGAAAGCAGACGGACTCATGTATTATGAGCTTTGAATTAGAGGCGGAACAAGGCCTGCTTTCTAATTTTCAGATGAAGGTTTATTTATTTTTTTATCTGTTAAATGTCCACGCTCACATGACCCCATCATAGATAACTACCACATTAAACCTGTAAAAAACATTATAGATACTAAATAATAGCCATTAAAAATGTCATTTAACAATTATTTAAACATGTTTTGGGAATTTCTATATAAACTGCCTCATGAACATGAATTTAATGTCTATTTTATTTATATGTTGTTGTATTTGATCACATGAAAGGTAACAATGTTATCACTGCACATTTGTTTATTTATTTATTTATTTTCTGTGTTTTTAGGCTGTTTCCATCATACCACCTGCTACATCTGGACACTTCCTGGGAAACCACACAGAAAGTCAGCTGTGTGATTTTGTTTTCTCAGATGGATGAACAGTAATTCACTACTGAGCTTTTGTGTTTGCATGAGGATCCTCTGTATAGTCACACTCGTGGCTTCTCAGCCAACATCTATTCCTCCAGATGGGCTTTCAGTTTGTGCCACATATTCATATTCAGAATATTTAACCAAACAGAGACTGCATACATGCACAGTGGGGAAATATAAGGCCACCTGTGAACATTTCCAGAGTAAAATAGATTTGTTTCCCAGATGTAAAGATTTTTTTTAGAGGATTAGTTTATAAAAAAGCAGCAGTTTCTCTGAAACCGACACAACTTGAAGTGAAAGCCTTCTATTTCTCCTTGAGTGTGAAGCCGCAAAGCCTCCAGCCAGGACTGTAAAATAGCTGCTCGCTGGCTCCAGAGCATAGACAGTAAAATAAGACAAATGTTTCACCCTCTCAGGCTGAGAACAATTATACAGCATTTCTATTACCAGCCTCCTCCTCCTCCTCCTCCTCCT
>JBAMIG010000017.1:15990439-16016769 GCA_037177335.1 Kiunga ballochi | reverse complement strand
CCTAATAGTTGTGTGAAAGGTGATGAAATGCTCCCGTGTGATACAAGCCAGACACACACACACACACACACACACACTGGTTCCAGTATCAGTGGAACAATAAAACTGAAAAAACAAAAGGAAGTGAGGAAGATTTTCCATGGCACGATGATGTCAGAAACACTGCAGTGCTTGTTGAATTCACAGTAAGCTTCATGGAGAGAGAGAGAAAAAAACAACACTGCTGTTAATGCAGGACCAAAATGGACTTAACAGGCTTAGGACCAACAGCTGGTTCTGGTTACCTAGCAACTCCCAAGCTGGGGGGCCTCAAAGATGGGATAGTCTATGAGTGTGATGGGAAGAAGGGAGGGCAGATGACCCCACACGCTTTATTTGTGTCAAGTGCAGCAGGGGGGGAAAAGGTGAAAGTGTGATTTGATTATTTTAAATCTCATCCCTGTAGGCTTCTCGACCTGGCAACCCAAACATGGCAACTTTGAAGAAAAGAAGTGCCACAAACAGTGCTCCTTCTTCGTTGCATTTTCTAAGGAAACACTGGAAACACAAAACCCTGCATTAAGTATCATAAAGCCACCAAATACATCAATAATCAG
This sequence comes from Kiunga ballochi, assembly GCA_037177335.1. Classification (NCBI taxonomy): domain Eukaryota; kingdom Metazoa; phylum Chordata; class Actinopteri; order Atheriniformes; family Pseudomugilidae; genus Kiunga; species Kiunga ballochi. The sequence goes on along the minus strand of JBAMIG010000017.1, from coordinate 16,016,173 downwards.
TGATTATCAGGGGAATGCAAATCTTTAAGGAAAACCTACTACTCCTCTTCTCTTCTGTCCACCTTCTCGCAGCGAGAGGTGGAAAACAGTGGTGTAACCCTCTCTAACCGCATTCACGTTTACATAAATCCAGTGTTCTTGGGAGTGCCTGCTTCTTTTTGAGTGTATTTACGATCTCTTGGCATGTGTAGAAAAAAAGGGGAGGTGTAAGCTTTTCTTTGGCAGGCTTGGCTGCTGCAGGCCCCCACCGGACCCTCTCAGCGCCCGGCCGCACTGCCGCCACCCCAGCCTGTCTCTTGTTCAACTATCTGGACACACAAAGACATTGTTTGTCCTTCCCCTTCTGCCTGCACCCCCTCCAAAGTTATCACCACCCAAATGCTCAGCCAGAGGGGTAAGAGAGGGAGAGAGGGAGGGAGTAGGCAAGGTGGGAGAGCCAAAAAAAAAATGGTGGAAGAAGAGAGTTATAGAAGGGAGTAACAAAAGTTGACATAAAAAGTGTCCCAGCTGGTTTTTGTACTAAGTGAAAGTGATACTACACGAGGAAGAAGATGGACATAAATCTAGTATAAAAATGACCTCACTGATGAAGAGGAGTGTCCAAGACAGGAGGTGTACACATGCAAACATGAACAAAAATAAAGTTTGGTTTGAATGCAACATCCTGGCTTAAATAAATGCTTCCAGTCCATTAAAAAAAAAAGTAAATCTCATATTTCAGAACTTTATAAGCATAAAAAACAAGTTCTGAAAAACAATCATATCTGAAGACAAAAAAAAGGAAGTGACACTATGAAGCTTCACACAAGGAGCCCCACTTATATACCCAATCCTCTGTGACCTGTGACCCCTACAAATGACAGGCCAACTAATCCCCCCACTCCCCATGCTGGTGTGCAGAGCTCTGCAGCGGCTGCAAACCCAGGAAACACTGACGCGCTCGCAGGGGTGCTTCCCCTCATGCGCACGCACTGTTTTCATGACACACTTCATTGCAAAAACATAAGAGGCTCATTAGCCTTAAAGCCAACTCCCTCCTTCAACCCTCGCAGTCGCATACACACAAACACAACACAGATTTTTATTATTATCCCTGCTGAGCCCGTGCACACACACACACACACACACACACACACACACACACACACACACACACACACACACACACACACGGATGATGCGAAACATGCTCCTTGCCTGGGAAATGCTGTCTCCACATTTTTTCAAATCAGGTGCTGCACATGGCAGAGGAAATGTCGAGGTCAGGGACAGAAAATGAAGGGAGAAGAAGAAGAAGAAGAAGTGGGCGTTGGTGTATTCTCACACAGTATGCCCTGGGGTTATCCTCTCTTCCTCCTGCTCCAGCTTCCCTCCCTCTTTCTGTCCTCCTTTGCTGTCTCCTGCCGCTAGTGTCCAAATCTGTCCTCCTTCGTCACCTCACCCCCAGAAGTTCCATTTTTCACGCGACTGGTCCTGCTGAGGGGAAATAAAAATGGATGGTGGCACGGGAGGGCAGCGATGGTCACTCCCCCCCCTCCTCCCCTCCCACCCCACCCGCGCAGTTAACACGGAGCCTCCAACTCCTTTAATCTCCGGAGAGGCGGAGGGAGAGGAAAAAAAACGGGATCTTTTCGTCTGCAGCCGGCAATCGGCACTTGTCTGCGCTCTCCTCTTTTCGCCTCTTCAGCTGGATCACTTGTATCGCTTCTCCTCAGCCTCCTCCTCTGCTGCTCTGTCTCCCTCTTCTCTCCCTTCACAGCAGGTTTGGGCTATTCATTCAGACGTCAGGCGCTCTCCGTCAGCCTTTTGTTGGAAGTCACAGAGAAGGGAGGGAGAGGAAGGGGTGGGGGGAGAAAGAAATGGGGAAAAAAAAAGACGACAGAGAAAACAATCTAGAGCCACAGCTATGCAGGAGGGGGGGGGGGGAAAGGGAGGTAAATAACGGAGACGAAAGAAAAGCACCAGTCACAGAAGGAGGTGCGGCGCTCCTGGCACAACTCCGTCTTCCATTCTCCCGACCTTCCCCTTCGCATAACATATTTTCCTTCGCCCTTTTTTTCTCTCCCCTCCTTCCTTTCCTCCCTCCCTGCCTTTTCTGTTTTATTATTTGTGATCTGGGCTCCTTGGCTCTTTAGTGGTGCCAACACCCCCCCTCACCCCTCCTCCCACCATCCGTTTATTCCTTGGTCTCGCTCCCTCTTGTCCACAAACTCTCCACAATCTTGACACTCGCTGCTCGCCGTTTCAAACGGGCTCAACCGGCTTTGTCATTTAATAAAAGTGCCACCGAGCCTTATTTAGAGGCTCCGTGAATAAAACTGTTCAGGCTCACACAGGCAGACAACAAGAGAGACACAGAAACTCGCAACACAGAACAAATTATTTTAACTCTATTATATGGAAATAAGTACAAAGATACTGAAAATGATTTTTCTTGCTTCAAATTGGATAAAATTAGACCAGAGGCTTGTTTGCTACTACAGGACTAATGAGTGCTTGCTGTGGTTTTACTGGCCTTGTTTCCTCAGATTTACACTTATTTCCCCCTAATATGCCAAATGTTTCCAGCCAGAGGCCTGACAGTGCAGTGTCCTGTCTCTGTTAGCCATGCTGCTGTAATAAACACATTGTTTTGCTGAAATAAGAAAGACCTTCTCTGAAACAGATGGGAGCATGTTTAGCCATAACAGATGCTGGTCTTTTAAGGGTTTTATAAAAAGGAAAGAATGATTGTTTTGACTATTCAGATTCTGGGGCCGTTTTTTTTTTTTACTTTACCGTGTCCTCAACTATATTAAACACCACAGATCACAGCGTTTAGTGTTATTTTTAGCCCAAAACAAGTCCAAAACAGAAATTACAGCAGATATTATGATGATTATCAAAGAGTAATTATTGATATTTTATTATGCCATAACCTAAAATTTGAGGTTAGTTCTGGGATCCTGGATTAGTTGTTCTTCCAGGTGTTATTTTAACATCACACTAATTTTCCAGCATAAACTGTTTTTTTTAGGTGAAGAAGAAAAAAAACACACAAACAACAAAACAGTGAATAATCCAGTGTGTTGTGATTTGCTGAATATCAGGCAAAATGGAGAAAACATTTTCCTTTCCCAAATGCTGCAGTGTTGTTAAAATAAGAGGTGATGCAACACAGTGGTAAACATACTTGCCCCAGTTTTTTTGGAGGGATTGTGTGTGTGTGTGTGTGTGTGTGTTTGTTTGTTTCTAGGATCAAACTGGAAAAAAATAAATAAAAAAAGGTTCAGAGTTTTACAGTTTAATTTGTTATGCTTGTATGTTTCAGTTGAATATGAATTTCAAATTCTTTGCAAATTATTGCATCAGTTTTTCTTTGCACAGAACAAAAGCCAATAGTGACTTAATGTATATATGCTAAAAAAAATCATAAAACATGCAACAATCCAATTAATCCTAAATAGTACCAAAAAAATGCCTGCAAAATTATTTATTATTCCATAAAGACATATTGAAATATTTCTTGAAACTCAGCACAGGTTTGCTTTTCTTTCACATGCAAACTTGCACAAACGGTAAGAAAATCCCAAGATTTACACCAAAGCAGGAGTAAAGATTAGTGTGTTTACTACTACACCCGTCTGAGCTGAGAGGGTTGCCCAGCACTAAGCCAATTTTACCTAAAAGGATTTTGATAATAACCATGCTTCCAGACTCTGGCTTCACAGAAGCACAACGTCCTAGTTGTTGCATTATTTAAAAGCAGGAACTAATTAATCGATTGGTAAGTCAACAGGAAACCTTTAAAAAGGTTCAGTCCTCTTAATGTGAAGATTCGCTTCTAAATGAATGATTAATAATAACAATAACAGTAATGAAAAGAAATATTTCACATAATAATCAATAATTTGCTGCAGCTCTAAAATGGAAAATTCGCACATGGCAGATACAGCAAGTTTGGCTTCACTGGTTCCTTGTTTGTGGCTGATTTGTGCCTTTTTATTCCAATGAACACCCGAGTGTAACTAGTGATGCCAAAAACTCATGCTATGGACAAGCACACAGAAAGCTGAACACAACAGCAGGTGAGCATGAAAAAGTATTTTAATCTTTATTATTCAAAGTATATTACAAAAGATAACTTGCAATAGACTACGGTAAATACATTTTTACCTAGGTTCGAATGCAGCATTTAGTCTGTGATATTATCATGATGGATGGTTTGAATAACAAATAATTCAGCTGTTAGCATCCATAATCACTGTAAAGATGTCAAGATGTCCCGGATGTTAATATTTATACTAGAAATGTATCTTTAGGTTAAATCCACAGCAGTTATTTTATTATTATTATTATTATTATTATTATTATTAATAAAGCTAAAAATATATAAATGCCTTTCCAAGATATTGCACAATTATCTGTCTATATACAAAATGTTACATATAAATACCAATGCATCTTATTTATACATCTCTAGTTATAGAATTTCTATGTCACATATACTTATTTTATTTTATATATACTGATTTTAGCTAATTCGGTAATGTAGCATTTGCTATTTTATTGTTGTCTAGAAAATACCAGAAGCCTAAAATGTGATTTTCCTCACTGTTAACCAAATCTTCCACCTTCATCCTTTAATAGCGCCGTGTACATGTACATCTATCATACATAAATATGGGATAAGCGTCACGTTATAAAGCAGAAATCTGACGCAGCACGTGTGAAAACATTCAGCTTTTCTCCATTTAGCCAAAGTTGTTGACTGAACATCTTTGAACTGTTTGTATGTTGAGTTTTAAATAGAGAAATTAACTAAATAAAGTTAGTATTTATACTCTACGGTGGATCACATGTGTAATGTAAGAATTACAGAGTTTAAAAGGCTTCATTAAGGACGTTTGGTTAGAACGTGTAACTGGAGCCTACAAACCAAACCTGCAGGATGAAAAAAAAAAAGCCTCATTCATAAAAAGAGAGCGGCAGAGTAAGAAGAGCCCTCTGTATAATTTGACCTCTAAAATTCAACATCCCATCTGCTTCCTGTTGTCTACATGAGCTGCCACTGCCAAGTGACGGAGGCAGAAATGAGTTTCTAGGGAGAAGGGCGAGAAGAAGACAGATGAGACAGCTGCAGGTGGACAACAGATGCAGACAGCTTTTCTTTATGCTCTCCCATTCAAACTTTTTCAGACAGCTCTGCAAAAGCATCACTCTAACTCCTTGACCTTTTCTTTCTCTGAGACTCGAGCCAACTGGTTTGATCGCAGACCGACACGAAGGCGATGGAAGCCACCGAGTGTGTGTGAGGATGGAGGGGTGAATGAGCAGCACACCCTTCATGTATGCTGATGGCTTATGGTGAGCAGGCAGCGATGAAAAATGAAGCACTGAACAAATATTTTCAGAAGCTAATCTGATTAAACTGCAAGACATCGAGTCATCCATGTGAGCTGGATCAACAAGCTTGCTCAATGACACACACACACACAAATAAAATGTAAAACACAGTGTTGAAATGCTCAAAAACAATCCACAGTTATCCTCAATACGCCACACATGCTGTCCATGGAGTGTAAATAAGATTCATCTGCACCTGTAAACACATCTTCCCTTCAGTTTAAGTAAAAAAAACACAGCAGAGCAAAGTGTCAGGTCTTGGTCGCACACACACACACACACGGTGAGTTTCGCGTACCCTTTACTCCGGCCTAACACCCATGAAGATTTCATTTTCTCAAAATGAATAATTCAGGCTGACTCACTGGTCGCCTGGAAGACGAGGTATGAGATGAAGAGTGGAAAACAGAGAAGGGAATCCTGAGGAAGACCCACAAAGAAGAAAAGGAATAATGAGACAGAGGAGAAGGTAGTAGGTCTTTTATGCTGAAAGTAGGAGTTAAAACTTTTCATTTCATTGCTTTTATTCACCTTTTTCTCTGAGCTGCTAATGTTTGAGCATCTATCCTTTCTTTCCTTCTGAGTCCAACAACCAGCTGTTAATCTCTTAATGCTTCTCTGAAATGATGGAGCATAAAAACAGAAAAAAGCCAGAAAGGTCACACTTTGCCTTTCAAGATCCAGTTTCTGTCGATGGCGCCTGTACTGTGTATTATATGAAAGCTCTATGCTAATACATCTGGCACCAAGCAAACACCCGACAGGTGTCCACGCACAGAGGTTTTATATTTTTAATGATGTTTATCCAGCGAAGAGGGAGAAATGTTGGGACTGAATGTAACCTGTGTCGCTACACAAGCACCACATCACTGCGTTAATGAAGCTGCTTTTATTACACTGATTCTAACAGTCACCTGTAGTTTTCCTCACCAGGCTTTCATTAAATTATTGGGGTGTTCTTGCATTTTCTTCTTCTGCAGTTTTCTATGGAGAAGTAGCACCATTTAACCATTTCCTGCCTAACCAAATATGGCAAATTACACTGGACAGAGCTGAAACTGCCATTAAAATATGTTATACACGCAGATGGAACACCAGTCAGATGCGTTTTTATGAGGAATTCAAAGCTACTGCTTTTTCCGTTTCATGTTGTAAATGAAGCAAATGATCGACATTGTAGTTGTTGACTGAGATCGTCCTCCAGCTGCTTTTCCCAACAATAGCCAATTATTCAAAGGTACTTTTCTTAAGGTAGTCTAGTCTTCTTAGACCGATACACTTGCTTTCTAACCTCGCATTTGCTGATGCGATGGACTGCAGTGTGATTTGTTAGTGGAGGAGGAGGTGCATCAGAGAACAGACTGGATAGAAAAGCAGTAAAATAAACATGGTACCAAATAAGTAAGGAAAAAATCAAGACCAGCAGTAACATAGATGGCATTTATATCTTGTCTTTGAAACCACCATCAAACCCAACAACATCAAATCTGGTCAATTAAGCCCCATAAACCTCTTTAAACTGGTACTTGCATAACGCAGCTTGTGAATACATTGTATTAATTTCTGAAAGCGAACAAGAAGGACTCGTTGTACAGATGTAAAAACCCAAACGTATTAATAAATCCTTTACTGCTTTCCTCATCTATGCTTGGATTTATTATTTTCTTACCATCAAATCGCTCATTTACCTCTATCTTTACTTAAACCTACAGATAGGCTCTTTAAACCAGTCACCAGTGAGCATGCTCAAATTCTGTGCAAACAGAAAAAATAATAACTTGAGATTTATGAGTAATTCTGGCAGCGACAAAAAAAAAAAGAAGACAAATAAAAAACATTATTGTTGGTCTTATTTGTACCATAACACACCCCTAAAATGCACCAGGAAGTTATAGGAGTCTTGTGACTTCCTCTTGTAAGCTCTTTATTTGCAGGTGTGCAAAGAATCAAAATAGGTTTTACTGCATTATTTTCTAAGTCACCTCCCTTAGTGAGCGGTGACAGTATATGAGGAGACCCTCTCACTACTCATGCCTGGTAACGTGGGAGAAACATACTTGAAAATCAATATTTTTCAGTACGATAGTGTGACTAATGAGCAGCTCACACAGTGAATCCCATTGTGCCTCTCCCGCCTGCCGAGGAGGCTTAGAAATTCAAATAAAACTAACTGAGAAGATTGTATTTCAACCACTAATATGACACAAAATCCCCCCCAAAAAGGTTGATTTGAACCGTTTTTTTTTAGAAACGTTTTCTGTGCAAAGTATTATATTACACAGACAGATCTGTCATAATGGATACGTTTATCGAGGGACAGGTCTCAGAGGGAAAATGACAATAAAGCCTACAAGCCTAAAATGCATGGGAGAGAAAAGTCAGGCATCAGAGCTGCCATTGTTATAAGATTGTTGCCTTAAAGCCCTATTAAAACGACATTTACAAGGATGTCTTTGTCCAAAATAAATAAAAAAAAACTCCCTTTTCCTTCAATTTTTTTTTTACAAAACACTGATTATTTTGCATAAATTCAACAATGTGCACTTCTGAGTCCATAACAAGTCATATTAAAGAAACAAACCAGTATTAATCTAATTTATGTTCTGGCAAAACTTCAGCAGCTGAAGTTGTTCCTCCCAGCTGTTTACAGATGTCCTCCCCCTGAGTTTATCACATACCTGCATCTTTCTTGCAGCCACATGATGCATGAGGCTTATCTACAGCCAGAAAGCTGCATGCACTTTTTACTTGGCACAGCTCAGATAATAATTATTCCTCATTACTACAGATTTCTTTCTGATGTGAGGGACAAGAAAAATCACTGTGTAGTCAATTTATCATCTTTTAACTTAAAGTTTCTTCATCATATTACACAGTAACCATCCCTGGGTTGAGTTCTGCAACATAATACAGTTGTTTGGTTATTTCTAACTTCACTGTAATGCAAAAAGTCTGATTATTATTGGAAATTTCATGACATGTTTTGATCGTGAGGATGTTTTCTGATAATTTAGCGAGATATTAACAGTAACTGCAAGAAATGTGATGACAAGTAACCTAGCAACACTGAAAACACATCTTGCTATGTTGCAGGTTGCTATAGTTAGAAACTCCCATCACACATGGACGAAATTGTAAGTTTTGAACAACAATAAGCGAGTTGTGAAGTATTGCATTCAATAAGGAAGTGTGGTCATGAGAAAATCTTGAACAAATTACATTTTAGAGACATGGAAAAACATAAAAAGAAACACAGCAAGGTTTAACAGAACAGATTTGAAAACAAAAAGAAAAAACCAAACAGCGTATGACGAAGACTAGATTCATAAATGGTCATGTGGTTTAAAGAGTCCACATCTACCCAGATCTATGTGGTGGTGGATTATGCCCATGTCTTTACAAGCCCGTGGGACCAGTATGGTGATCTAAGGCTGCTTGAGTTGATGACGTCTACCATCAGCAATGTTTTAAGCCCATATAGTTTGTCAGGTGACACCATGAATACATGAAAATGCCTAGGTTTTTACAGCAATATTCTAATTTCCCTGGTGGCACATTTAGTTTTCCAAGAAGCCAAAACTTGTCATTTTGAGATTAGGAAACAAAGATATTACTTCCACACATGGATTAACCCCCAAAGATAACCTTTTCTCCAATGAAAGTCTTGTGCTGGAAAAGAAGGTTTATGTATTTAGCAGAACAAGTGGTATAAAGTCTGTTCTGTTTGTTATCTCAAACAGTTTGATCAGCCGCTCATTCATTCAAAGCCAGGACCAAAAAGAAAAGAAAAAGAAGTATAGAAAGTACGGAAAGGCCAGCAACACAACAATCTTTTACCGTCAATCCAGATTAGGGTCAGAACTTGACCCTCAATGCAGATTTGACAGCTGACCTCATCTCCATGGAAACTGTAAAGTTGACTGACAGCTGTCACCATCCCATTTCCCCACCACGCAGCCAGCAATCTATCCCTCCCTCTCCCCGTTTCTTAATCCCTCGCTCAGCACAACTGCTTTAACCTGGACCCTGTAAATACATAATCTGCCATCTCCAAAACTAAAATGCTCGATCCCTCCCCTGCCATCACGCTAAGCCAAAGCATGGGAAAAGTTGCAGCTTGCACGTCACACACAGCAGAACTGTCCCTCGGCTCCAATCGGCTCGCCTCAAAAGACATGAGCCAATACCCTCAGCACAGGGGAATAAAAAAAAAAAAGTCAAAGCTTAACAAAATTAAACCTCTTATTTCCTTCTTGAATATGAAATTTAGGTGACCTCGAACTGAGACATGAAGCAGCTGTTCATGGGTGCATCTTTGCAGGTCTCTGACTCTCCATCTTTACCAGAGGGGTCCTAAAATGAGGGCAATTCTCCAGTAAATATCATAATATTGAGAACCAAAAGAAAGGAGCAATATTAAAACCAATGTAAGAGCACAGAAGTTACAGATAGAAAACAAAAGTCTTTAATATAAAATGTCATTAATGATTCATACCATCAGTTCAGGTACTTCAAGAATCTCCATAGTTATTCTTCAGTAACCTAATATTTCCACGCGATATGTGAATCTAAGAAAATCCCAACACAGCAAGTCATTTTTTCTCAGTATTTTGCTGCTCTGTCCCCTCGTGTCGCACTGTGTTAAGAGAGGGGGAAGGGGAGTCCTAGTTAGTCAGTTATTCCTGCTCAAGGGTATTACTGTGAGCATCATATACGGAGGTGGGTGGGGGCAGGCCATCTGTGTTTGCACATGGGCTGTTAATTTAAAGGGGATTTTTTTTCTTCCTGGTGGTTCGTGCAACGTAGCTCTGTACCTGATTAATTATTGCCAGATTGTCAGAAGGTCTCACAAGCTCAGGGGCAATTAGATTTAAACAAATGTAAAAAAAAAAAAAAGCTGATATTGTTTCTGTTAAAACACATATTTAGCAGTGTAAAAACAAATTACACTGCATTATATAGACTAATTTAAAACATTAAAACACATTTAATAATAATAAAATGAGAATGGCTTTCAAAGATGCTTTGCAAGTAAAAATAAAAAAATATAAGAGTAGAAAGTAAATCTCCCATGTTTTCTGATAATTGACAGATGCTTTAACCAGAAGCAAATCTGCCTACGATTACCACCTAAATTCATGTTGCCTAGCAACATACAATTTAGAAATATGCTTTCAGAGCAGCTTTGCGGACGTGTCCATTAAGAGATGAAATAAGCAAAGCAACAAATGTCAGCCACATGCAAATTGAGTCCACTCTGCTGTCTGCATGTATGCTAACAATATGATATATGTGTCTGACCTGAAGAAATATGTTTCCAAAGCATGAATCAATGTGAGCAAAGAGCAGCACGCCGTTTTTACAACCAGTCAAATGGGTATTTTTTAAATACCTGCTCTCTTGGATTATAAAAACCTTAGCGCTGACTTCATGTGTACAATATGCACTGGATATTTTCAAGTTTGTTTCAATGTGCCAGCTATATAGAGTATTTGAGGTCTGTCTGAGTGGAATAACAGTGTCCACGGATTAGTGAAGCCATGAAAATGGAGGATCTGAAGGATTAAACCTTCCTCTCTGTTTCCATTACAACCTGCACAGAGAAAATGACACAATAACCAATCGGTAATTCAATATTATCTGTCTGGTGATGCTGCTAGTCAGACTCTACTGAACTGATGTTGATAGGAATGTCAATTTTAATGGCCTAAAATGTCTCACATTAACAGGAACTGGTAAAAAAAAAAAAAAAAAACTACTATGATTTGTGGTCTTCAAATTAGACTTAAATCTTATATGTAAATCTAAATAAGGCCAAGATACACAATAGGGATGCAGTGCCTAAAAGGATGTACCCCCTTTTGTTTAGTTTCTTTTTTAATTTGAATAACTGCACCAACAAAAACAAATAAAAAAAACCCACCTTGAATGCAGCAGAACCGAGGAATGCATATGATCAAAGTGGCTATGAGGCATTTTAAAGGACACATTCTTTAACACAAGGGCTTGCCGGGTTGATGCTGAGGATAAAGGACTTTATCAGGAACTGCAGTTGGAACAACAACACATTAAAAAAAAAGCTACATATGGTTAAAGCTGCAATAATCATTATGCAAGTCTGAATTCTACAGGCTAAAGGTAAACAGATGAATAAAATATTGCCTGCATTTTTTTTTACCCAACTTAGTTTGCAAGCACACAACAAATAAGACAAGCAAACATTTGCCTATCAGGGAAACAATCTCACATACTGCACACAGATGCAAACTACTGGAACAGATGCGTACACCCTGTGTTCCCACACAGTGAACACATCTGCACATAATTTCTGACTTTTCTAGTCACAGAAATCTTAATGTGAACTCTTCACACATGAATGGAGAAAATGACAACAGTGTAACATGAACGCAGTGCAGTTGTTAACATTTAAAACATACCAGGAAGGACGCTGACAGCTGTTGCTTTCAAATCCTCCATACTGTGCCCTGTCAAGGCCACTTTGTATTGTGTTTAAAGAGGCGATATCGCCTTTTGGAGCAAGCATGAGATCACTGAAATAACGACGAACTCTTTGGGTAGCGTAGTGTATTCTGACAAATCTGTATCTCGCATCAATAAGCTAACATGGAAGCGAGAAATCATATCAGGATAATAACAGAACTAAAGTAGGACGAGGGAAAGACTCAGTGTTTACAGCAAAAGTTGTCCTTAAATGGATTTAATTTAAAATCCAGCTCATTTTAATTAAGAATAACAGATTTGAAAATGGGATGAGGAGAAATATTTTTGTTCTACTGGCAGAGATAAGCAGAAAAGACATCCTTCATCAACGGCAGACACAATGAACACCAACAGAGGATAACAAATCCCAGAACTGACTAGAAACAGCATTCATACCCCAAATCTGAGATGCACTTATTTAGAAATGGTTCATAAAGTTAGTGGATTTTTTTAACATACACCTCCAAGAGGTGATCAACTTGTGACTTCAAGTTGATTTATGGAGTGTATTATATAGCTCAAGTTCCTAGGTCATGTTAAATGATTCTCCACAGTGCAGTCATTTCAGATTTATGCAAAGGATCAGGAGGCTTGTGAAAATGTGCAAAAAGAGCTGTAACACAAATAAACGCCCCTTTTTGTTTAATCTATCATTAGCCAGCAATGAAAAGCCCACATCTAAAAAAATAACTAAATCAAATAATTGCAGAAAGGTAAAAATAAAAGGATTTACTTGTATCTGGAGATGCCATAGTGGACACGATGACCGGTGGACCTGTGCGTCGACTTAACTTTTGGTTAGCAACCAATGCACCTTGGCCTTGAACAGGCGCTCCCATGGGGACAAGAGCATTATCTGATGTCGATCCCCCACTTTTACGTATCAGCTGAGGACTAGGATGAGGACTGTGCATGGGTGACAATGGCAGTAAATTTCTGTCCCTCTTCATTAGTTCCATGGGCACTGTGTAATTGGTACAGTACGCTTTCGGTACTTGCTGTGGCTGCTGCAACGCTGGCATGGACACCGGCATCTGCTGTGGCATACCTGGCATGGAGTGAATAGATCCAGGTATGACAGGCATTGACCCAGTCATCTGATGTGGCATTATCTGCATACCATGCATAGGCATCCCGGGTACTGTCGCCCCAGAAGAATATGCTGACATAGGTCTTGACTGGACAGGCATAATGGTTCCAGCATATGGCCCTGGGGAACGAGGTGGTTGGCCTGGGTATCCTCCAGAGGCCTCCAAGAGGTGTTGAGAAGGTGCACTGCTAGGCCTTCTGCCCATTACTTCTCCTATTCTTGGAGAGATGGTTTGCATGGCCCCTGGGGTCTGTGGTGGCATCAATTGGGGGTCCACAGCTAAAGGTTGTGTTGGATGCTGTGAATGATGGTGCTGTTGGTGGTGGTAGATGTCTGCGCGATGGCTAAAGCTATTAGATCGACCCCGCATGGGTGTCTGAGGTCTGGATGGTGCCGGCGTTGCCTCAACAGGCCGCTTGTAGTTGTGAATGAAACGAGATAGTACACGAGCCTGACCGAGGTTGGGGGCAACGGTGCGGACATCGTTCTCCTCCATAACAGCGAGCATGCTGGTGGAATCAAACCCCTGTTGAATGAGTGAGGAGATAGTACTTTCTGAGAGGCCCTCATTCCGAAGCAAAGAGAGAAATTCTGGATCAACAGTCTTCTTGGGGTCCATGGGCAAAGGTGTTTGTGGGGCAGTTTGGGGAGGAGCAGGGACGGGACCTGGAAGTGGGGTAGTTGGTGGAAGAGGGGCTGGAGCTGGAACTGGAGCAGCCTGCACAGGAGCAGGTGCAGGCAGGACAGGTGTCGGTGCAGCTGGGATAACTGCTGCGGTCTGCACAGGAGCAGGTGGGGCACAAAGTGGACCAGACAAAGCAATATTTGGGTCGCACATCGCCATAGTAGGCGGAGGTGGAAGAGGCTGTTGCAATTGCTGCTGTACTTGTTCTTGTTGAAGCTGCTGGTGTATTTGTTGTTGCTGAAGTTGCTGTAACTGCTGCTGTTGAATCTGTTGCTGCTGAATCTGTTGCTGTTGAAGTTGTTGCTGTTGCAGTTGTTGTTGCTGTAGTTGCTGTTGTTGCAGTTGTTGTTGTTGTAGCTGTTGCTGTTGAAGTTGCTGCTGTTGCTGCATTTGTTGTTGCTGCTGTAACTGCTGCTGTTGGATATTATACGGTGAGGGGGTGTCTTGCCTCATAATCATGCCTTGACTGGCAGGATCCACTACCAGACAGGTAGCAGCTTGCTGCTGTGGATCTACTGGCCGGCCATCTATATCTGTATAAACCGATTGACCGGCCAGAGGAGGAGGCTCGCTGGCATACCTAGGAGATGCATGCTCCATGCCATAGTGAGCAGGAGATGGATCCCGTGAAGGTAAGCGCTGTTGGCCATCTTGTATCATCTTGGCAACATTTCCAGCACCAGGTTCTCTATAAGCTCGACTCAACTCATGGGCAGTTGGAGGAGGAGGAGGCGGAAGGGATAAAGGAGATAAAGGAGCCTGGGGTACTCCCCTACCTGGCTGACCTTGATCCCACACAGTACGAGCCCCAGGTGCCATTCCAAAGTGTGAGCCTGACCTGTTGAGTGGATGAGGATGAGGCGGTGGAGGTTGGTGCTCTGGACGGTAAAGGCCCTCAGGTGGCCGCGGAGTCATAGCTGGGTCATGAGAATAGTAATCCTGATGTGAAAATGATCCCCTGTGAGACATGGGTGCTCGTTCGTAATGGTTTAGATCCGGCACAGAGCCTTTCCTTAGTCCTCGTGGATCGTGTCGCTCAGCGTAAACTTGTCCGTAGGGAGTGTCTTGGTAGGAATACGGTGCACGTTTCAAATCCAGGTCAGGGGGACGCACCCCTGGTGGAGCCTCGTACCACCCTCCTCCCTCAGCGTATGACAGGGAGCTCCGTCGGCCTGCTACTCTAGCTTGTTGCTCGTACACACTGTCACACTGCCTCTCCCACTGACCCTCATTCCCGCCTAACGTGTCCCAACTGTGGGAGCGTCCAAGACCTAACTGTTTGTTGGTGACAAGCATTGGCAAAAAAAAGGTTAAAAAAATGGAAAACTTATAGATACCAAAAAAAAGCACAAAACAGAAAAACTAAATTGTGGCAGTGTGTTGTAGAGTGCAATTCTTCAGGGCTGGCATTACAGCACAATACGTAAGAAGAGAGAGCAAGCAAAAATAAAAAGGCACACGTTTCACCTGATATCTAATATTCTAAGTCCAAGCTATCAGGTGACTCCCCCTTTAGCTGGCAGTCCTTGAATAATTAATCTCCGGTCATGCTGGCTTGTTGTGCAAGAGGAAAAAGGACACCATACACAAAAAAAATCCACATCACACAAAACTACACGACTGCACAAGAAACAGTTATTCCATGGAAGCCCTGGTAACTGAGGCCAGGCTTCAGATTTCCACCAAACATTTGTTAGTAGGCGTACAAAAAAAGGAAGAAAAAAAAGGATATGCTGGGTTATAGGTGGGGATAGGAAAGGGGCTTGTAGTAATCCAGTGTGGTTTATCTCTCCCCTCTCTGGGACATTTTACCCGCCCCAACCTATTGCTATGAGGGATTACATCTAAATAAAGCCTGTTTAATTCCATTTCCTTCTGTGACGTCATATGAACCAGATACTAGCGAATCTGGTGGTGGTAATGGTGATGCCAATGCTTCTGATTTTCCCCCAAAAACTTTGCTCCACCCCATCCTCTTTCTCTAAAAGAAACTTACCTGAAGCTGCTGATGATGTGCTGCTGCCAACAGGTTTCAGATCTGCCGGATTCGCAACATGGGGAGGGGCCGCCAAGCAAGGTGCACAGCTTCATTGAAACAAATAAAATACAGTCTCTTAGCTAAGCCCCATGTGCTGTCAGTAAACATCAAATCCATTCTGATTGGACACTAATCCCTCAGGCCCCATGCCTGCAGCAGAGCCACCACGCAACTGCCGCCCAACTCCCTCTGAAATGCCCTTGATGGCTCTGTGGTGCTCACTGTTTCTGCCTCACTCTCTTTGATTTTGGGTTCAGTCAGACCTTCTGTGCTCCAACTGCAGGACACTAAAATTTACAATGCATGAAGATTGCAGAAGGCATAATAAAATGCACCTGCAGAGCTTGTCCCATTTACCCTCCACTACTCAATAATCAATACGACAGTGTGTTCCGCCGTGGAGAAAAGAAAAATACATGAAATGCATCGCTTGTTTCATTTCTCCTATTCATACCAGCACATATATTACAACTGTATGTATCTTACCGTCTGTAAAATACAGCACCTTCCCCCTCTTTCACAAATCTCCTCTGATCGCTTTCACAATAGAGAGGCTCTGTAATCTGGATTTGCCTCTTTGTAGGACAAAATAAAACACTGACAGGGAGTTGTGTGCATGCATCTTTTGTGTGTCTACATATGTTTGCGGGGGGAGGGGTCTTTGTGTAACAACACTTAATCTGTAGCACCTACAACCTTTGCCTTTAAAAACAGTACGCTTCTTAACAAACAAGAGATAGAAGTACATTTCCCACTATATGATTTTCTGTTATTTACATTCCAACTTTGCTGCAAAACATTAATATGTAAATAATGAGAGACATTTTTTGTTTTGTATGACCATGGTGATGTTACTCCACTTCCTTACTGAAAGCTGATTCCAAGCGGAACTCTGTTTATTAATGCATGAAAACATGCAACGTGAGGAAGAGTCAATTTCCATTCATACTCAGACTAAGACACATCCATAGCAATGCAGTGAAGAATACTTTAGGGAAAACTACCTCTTCGTGTAAAGGAAAGTTTCCTAAATTCAGAAGGCCTATAAAAGCTGCAGGCATGACAGACTCTGGCACATATATCTTGTTTAATCACAGTTGTGTAATTAGCGTAGGAGGAGATCAGAGAAGGAGCGGAGTATTCTGCTGTTTTCACAAGATGACAGGAAGAAGCTGATGGCAGTTGCCCTGAAACAGCTACGCAGATGACAGGAAAGCTTTTCAGTAAGGTCGGAGAGGGATTTTAAATGGGAAGATAGCAGGAGCGAGGCGTCGCAGATCTCTAAAATGAACAAGATGGGATGAATTATTAAATCACAGTAGCGATTGTGTTAAAAAAAACACACAAAAAGAACCGATTTGGATTGGTTCTACTGTCACCCATCATCTGAAAGAAAACCAGTGTATGTGTGGTAAATTTTGCATTTAAAATATAAAATGCAGAAACCGTGAGTGCTATCAAAATCAGGAATTCTTCTCCAACACCCAGACTCCATGACTGTACTCATTATTGCAATGCCATCTATGAATATTATGGTATTGACAGCTTGACTGAGACTGCTTTAGAGATGAAGGAATACTTCCAGCTGTCTGGTGCAGCCAGACATTCATGCTTCTCTACAGTATATCAAAGCTAAAAAAGGGGCTTTTTCTCCAACCTCTTCTACTGTCTTTACATCGGTTCTGGATTAGAGACTCTTAGTCCAGCAGAGTGGATCACATTCACGCCAATGAAGCCAGTCTCGAACACAGAGATGAGGGCAGCGGTGTATCTCAGGGTTTGCTCAACTACTCATGACAGGAAAGTGAAATGACACAACGTGTTTGTCTCAAACTAAATAATGTTTGACATTCAAATTGTGACGTTTTTCCGTTTGCCATAGTTTCCAGGCTGTGCACACATCGCCAGTTTTACTGTAACCAAAGGATTTAGGAATTAAGCTGGGGATTTTAGTGCAAATATAATACCAGCGCATCATAAGACTTCGGACTGAATACAGCTCGATTTGTGAATTATTAAAAACGGCCAGATAATAGAGAAACCATGAGTGAAATTTGCGGGTTTTCGGGTTTTGCTATTAGTCTTCAGGATTTTCAGATTTTAGTATTTCTCGTAGTGCAATAATAATTTTTAAAAAGCTGCAATAAGCTGACACAATACATAAGAGACTACACCTTTCAGTCATCACCAACACAATAGTGCAGCAAACTAGCAGGAGTACCAGAGGTTGGTCCCCGCTATGGAGGACTAGGAGTGTCTTTGGAAAAGTAATAAGGCATTTTCATAAAAAATAATAAATGGTGAACTAAAATATGGATTAAATTTGATATATCAGAAAGGAATTTCACAATGAAACTTTAATTAATTGATAAACAGATTTTAAATGTTAATAACAATTGATTCGTTTGATTATAAATACCTTTTTATTGCTTAAATGTGGAAAACAAGCATTACTTTTCCATTCTTTTCACGCCAACATTTTCTAATCCTTTTTACAAATGCATTTTCTTTATAGTTTTCTCTCGTTTTAGCTATGGCATGACTCTTTAGGACCTTAAGCAGTGAAAACTGCTGTTAAACTAATCACAGCAGCTCCTCCATGGGACCAGCTCTCTCATTCGTTAGACAGCCATACGTGAGGAAGTAATCCATCCATCCATTATCTACCGCTTCGTCCCTAACGGGGTCGCGGGGGTGCTGGAGCCTATCCCAGCAATCAACGGGCGAGAGGCGGGGTACACCCTGGACGGGACGCCAGTCCATCGCAGGGCTAACACACAGAGACGAACAACCATGCACACTCACACTCTGTGAGGAAGTAATGTCTTATAAAATTCAAAGTAATTACAAAAAACTTTGCACAGGCATTTTTTTAATTGTATGAATTAGTTGTTAAATTTGAAATCATATTTATTCATCTGAATTTTTAGTTAATAATTTATTACTTTGTATGAAAATGCTGTATTGCTTTTTAAAAGTCTCTTCTGGTCCTCCATACACTTCATACATGTATGCTTTTAACCATGCAAGGTGTAAATCCTCTTTGCCAAATATTGGACCCCAGGCTTTCAAATGCAAAGAGCTGATTTAGAAATTCACCATCACCCTCCTAAACACACAGCCGCATGTTTACTTTGCAACCATTTGACCCTCCTCTCATCTTCTGACGTGCAACTCTTCATTTACGTCCCTTTTCATTCACACATGTAATCCACTGCTAAAGCTCTGGCCTTGGTCCGACGTGCATACATGAATAAGAATCAACTCAAAGTGAAACCTGCCCCACAACGGAAATAAAAACAACTGTCTCCTATAGTGTGACACATCATGTACCAAAAGCATGATTTGAATGTTAAACACAGTGACTTATGCATGAGCTGTGGCAGGAAACTGAGATAACAATGCCAATACCAGTGTAAAGAATAATGCCGTCAGATAAATCGTATGTGTATATGGACACATACATACAAAGTATCTCCATGGAGACTAAAGAGACTATATATGTAAGTAAATGGCAACAAAACGTAGCACATATATGGATGAAAACCATGTTTGTTAGGATATTTGTAAGATTTTGAAACGGCACACATTTTTGCTCTCATTTTGGAAGCACATGCATTCACACAGTATAGCTGCAAATTCCACCCCAGCTACACGAGCAGAGAGTTCCCTCCACCTTTAATCCATCCCCTTTTTGGCACCTTAGAGCCATCCTCCATTCAGTCTGCCACCTGGCCAGGGCAGCCACAGGTCACAATCATACTCCACAGCTGAGGAGTTCATTTGGAGAATTTACAGAGAATCCTTTGAGCAATTGCTACGTTTTATTCGCAAACACAAACATTAGCAAAGGAACAAGTGCAGTCATGTTCAGATGATGCTTGCGCCAGATTTTCCCCAACAAAAAACACTGACATTGCATCATTTTTGAAAAAAAAATCTCCCTCCCTCTTAACTTTTCTTGTTTCCCACACTCTTCACATAGACTATAATAAGGTCATAGTTTTTGGGGGGCGTCGCATCAGAACTACTCCGATGATTTCATACCAGAGCGGGATGCCAACACAAAAAAAAGGAGGGATATAAAACAAAGAGATGCAGCTTAGCCCCATTTTTTTTAACAAAAAAAATGGGGCTAAGCCCATTTTTTTTAACAAAAAAAATGGGCTCTTGTCTCACACCCTTCACAGAAGATGACATCAGATCCTCCTCCCCAATTCCCTGATTCTATGTCCTGATAATATAAAGCTTTTTGTCAAGTTTGTGAAAAAGAAAATAAATATAAACTTAAAATTAAAAGATATTTTGGTGCAATCTGTCACATTTTTCACTTATAAAACATAACTATCCACTCAAACAAGCCAAACCCATCTACAAACTCATGACATAATCCACTACCCCACCTTGTGGTGTTTGCATCCAATCACAAACTCGCAACGTGTAAATAAATAAATCAACATTGAGGAACATGTTGTCGCTGCAACCTACTTCACATCGCAGCACCTCTCGCATCCCATCTCTGCCTGGATCAGTCAGTTAGCTCTGGCTAAACGGGAATGGCAACGACTTTGTGCTGCCGCCCAAGCCAATGCATGCTGGGAACACAGATGGAGCGGACAGAAGGAGACACAGGCAGACAGAGAGTTAGAGAAAATGGGGGAATGAGGGAGTATGGGAACTGATGCTGACAACAGATGTTTGTCACAGTTCCCTTATTGCGGTTACACTCGTCTTGGCACTTAATTAAACCCACAACAGAAGGAACATTTGTACTGCATACATTTTGGAAGCTGATATCTAAACTAAACAATACTTGTATGGACTTATTTAGGGAAGAACTGTAGTCATTTGGATGATTAGGAGATAATTGTTACAGTGGCTGGAAATATTGAGCAGATATTTCCTGTAATATAATAGTTTTCATTTAGCAGTATAGTTTTTATTGATCAAATATTCACATTAGCCAAGAATATACATTTTTAAAAAATCTTTTTTTTGGAGGAATGAACAAGCAGAGTTGCAGAAATGCGCAGTAAAATGATATACAGACATCACACAAGTGGTTGTCTCGGCTATTTTCTGCTGAATAAACTGATTAAAGGAGGTTTAAGATCTGAATCAGCTCTCTCTGGAAATCTCATTTCAATTTGTTGTGAAAAGATTTCATTTATTTTGTTCTTTTTAGCTACACACTCCCAACTTCTGTTGCTTTTCTCCGTTTTAGGATTTTAATTGAATGCCTACAGAGTTCGTCACAAGGTGACGAAACAACGACAAACACATCGTTTCCGTAAAATCTACATTCCAGCATTGAGACTATTTGCAACGGAAGGTAAACTTGATCAGACATTTCCAATCAGTGAGCGACTCGTCCCAGAGAGAAAAGATGTCATCTAAACAAGTATCAGATCGACACAGTCATCCTCAGAAGATAAAAGATTGGGAAAGCTGATTGCCATCTTGCCGGTGCAACCCATAACAATGTCACAATCACAGTCACTCCATAATGTTCTTGTTTTTTTTCCATGCACATGATCTCAACATTGATTTACGCTTCACGCTTCACGCTTCTGTCCCAACGCTCTGTTTCTGGATAATTGTGGGTGGCTTTGTCGCCCCGTGCCTTTGCTTTCGAAATACCATTTTTCCACGGCTGAGTAGATTTAACGCTGCCGTGGAAACAGCGTGATTCAGCACTCTCTGATCTTTTGACTTCCCTGATGTGAATCATCCTCTTCTATGCACTTTTTAAGAGCAGCTGTGGTGACTAAGTGCGGCAGAGAAAAATCCCCCATCCTCTCTGGTGGAGTGGCTTCATTGTTGATAAGAGACACTGCAAGAGGTGTCATTTACAGCTCAGGAAAAATCTGCATCTGATCTTTTACGCTTTGCTCAGACACCATACTTTCATTCTGCTTGTCTAAAATAAATAAATGAGTTAGGTGGGAAACGTGTTTGGACTGTTTTTAGCTGTAGCATGTCGGAAACAGCAGCATCTCTTCTCTGTGTTCATGCATCTTAGTGGGATTTCCCTCAGAGATGAACAAAGAGCAATGTTGTTATTTTCCAGTGGCGTGTCAATGTAAAAGATGTCAATCGTCACAAGAAACTCAGTGTTTCACTCAAATCAGAATCATTAATGTAAAGGCAAAACAGCAAACTGCAAAAAAGAAGAAAAAATGAAAGGAAAAGGAAAAAAGAAAGAAAATCTGCATTGACTTGCTTAGAGATGTTCAATCATATTATATAAAATAAATAAACCTCTTTTTTTTTCCCATTTCAGTTTGTTTCCCGTCATCTCTGACAATTAGTCTCAGTTTCCCCCGGCAACTACCCTTTTGGATACAGAACGGACGGCCTGCATAATGTGGGTGATCCAGTTGCAGTGTGAAAGAGACAACATCATAAAGACAGATGGATGTGTTTACAAGGGGAACAAAAGAAAAGCAATGCCAGAGCCAGCATGTGGCATTTACAGTTAAAAACATTAGTGCAAATTAGAGAGATTGGAAATCAACTGGGTTAATAAACATACAAATTAAACTAATTACAGTCATAATTTCAAGTATTTTTGTGCTTTAATTTTTTATTTTGTGTTTAAATTTATTAGTTAGGTTCTAAAAAAACATAATAAATAAACATTTTATTCTGAAATTTGCACATTCAGAGAAAAAGAACTCTATAAAGATCCTAATGGTACAAAATACTATCAACTGTATACAGTTTTAATGATGAAGTATTATTTGAATGGCAACCAGGAAATACAAAAAAAACTGTCAATAAAAACATTAAAGGTATAAAAGCTAATAAAAGTTAAATGTTTGGTGCTTTTGGGCTACTAAAGAGAAGATTTCTGATTAAAAAAAAGGTTAACATAACAACAATTAAAGCTCAAATTTACTATAAATTCATAATATTTTTTTTTTATAAATGATAAATTCTAAAAATAGATTTTTTAAATCTTTTGGTAACAAATGCAAACTAGGTCTTATTTATTAAAATACATACAAATATTCATTCATATTAATGAAAACATTTTCACACACTTGGATGAATGTTTCAGACATTTGCTCTAGTCTGATTTTAGCCACATTAATGAAAGTAAAAGGTTCTTTACATTTCAACACTGCGTCATTTTGTGTGTAACTTGATGGATATGAAAAGTTTAAACAAGTTAAAAATTAATTAAATATAATACTTTGACCATCAAATAATGCAACAGGTCTCTTTTACTTAACAATCTGAAGAAAACTGTTTAAAATCATTTATATCAGAAATTAGAAAATCACATTTCATGTGTCACATCAAACTGCACATTTTACACAATTATTTAGAGTCTGGTGTGTTACAGCAGGAAAACATTTAAGGACTGTGGCTCTTAAAGGTTCCCGCCGCAATGTGACAATAAGCTGCATTAACTCATTACAACTTCTCCTAAATTAATTTCAAAGTTTAAAAAAACTAATTAAGGTGATTTATAAGTAGCGAAAGTACATAAATGGAAAACTCAAACATTTATGTGCTCTAAATAATGACCCACACATTCAGCCCCTGCTAATGGGTAAATACGGAAGAAATGGGAAAGAAAGGAAAATCTCTTACTGTGACTTTTTCTATTCCTGAAACCATTCACAAACACAAATCAATCCTACAAGCCTAAATGATCAACCCAAGGTATCAGGATTCATACCATCACAAACTCGTCTTCATCTCTTCAACAAACTGGAATCCTCAAACTCAAGCCACCTCTGCCTCTAACACACACACACACACATGCATCCATCCATCCATCCATCCATCCATCCACACACACACACACACACACACACACACACACACATATATATATATATATATATATATATATATACACATATATATATAAACACTAGTGAAAATGTGTGGAACCGCTCACATGAGCGCTTTACACATGCACGCACAAAGAGACAAACGTCCTACAAATGTGGACAGTTACTCACCCTCACAGATTCTGTCCAGCCGCTGTCGTTTCACTTTATGTTTTTCCACTAAGGCCATCCTGTCGCAGCTTTAAATGCTCTCCTCTCTCCTGAAATGTGAATCCCTCTCTGCTTCTCTTTGTCTCCAGCCCTCAATAAACTTAGTTTGTTGATGGTTTCCTCCTGAAATTCAAGAAAGCAGGAGATATGATGGTTACTGATAGCAGTTAAAGATGAAGTGAACATTCATCCATACATTTTAGATAATAAATTATATTTCTTTAATATCACATGTGGCACAATATGGTACAAAAACGCTGCCATTTGGTGCTCTGCAGTGGTTATCTTAAGTCATTTGCATCCCATGTGCCCTCAGAAGATCAAAATATACTGTACACACAGTGACTTATATGTCGCTCTGAGAGCGACATATAATTCTGAATTATGCAAAGCAAAACATCACTTACACGACATGAAAAATGCATGATGTGCAAATTAAAAAACACAGGACTGTGCATAGTGCAAAGAGCAGAGAAAATGCAGAGTCAGTGGTTGCAGAGTGGGGTAAATTTCAGCAAAATCTTTTATTTAGGTCACATATCAGTCTTGATTGCAAGGCTTTCTAAAAACAGATGATGAGAAGTGGAAGCTAAAGCTAAAGCATGAATGTCACAGTTGTTTCCATCTTATAAGAATAAAAGTAGCACTGATTTGTTTTCATGGGAAAAAAAAGGAATTTAATTTCCACATATTGTCCACTAGAGGGAGCCTCATCTCAGAAAGCATCAGCTGTTCTGCAACCAGAACAGCTAAAATCAGCAGGAACACAGCACAAGCTGACAGTGAAATAATGAGGAATTTTACAACTCATCATGCTTAATGTTCATGCCACTCTGAGAAATTATTCTCTAGCTGTTTCTGCTAAAGCCCGAGGGTCACTGCATTTTTGGTTGGCACAAGAATGCACACACTCATGCACAGATACACAGAATGATCCAAACAGCAAGCATGCTTACAGACACGCAAAGGGCAACGAGTTACACTGAGGAATGTGGGTCAGTTAGTCAGCAGACAGGAGGAGGTTGTATCAGCAGAATAAAGACAGAAAAGAAGGGCTGGTGAGCAAAAAAGTGCTAATAAAACCGTCATCTAACCAGATGAGCACAGTGTGACAACATCCTCCTACATTTAAACTGTATATCTGTCAGCATTTTTGCTCCATTCATGTCCCAGGGCGTAAATCTAGTGCTGCACCATGACAATGGCTCTCACTTTATATCATGATGCTTTTATTACTTTTTGCTCTGTAAATCACAAACATGTTTTAGTGGTTTAGTAGGTGAAACAATGAGCCTGTTGCAGAAGCAGGGGGAGGTGCAAGTCAGCCAAAACATCTTTAAAAAGAACGCAGGTGTAAGGTTGAATGCATTTCAGCCTGCTACACTCATCTGGGCCGAAGCTTTCCTCCTCCACAAGGTATGCATTTCTGCCAAAGACATGAAAACTCCACATGTGGGAGTCAGAGAAGAAGTCATTGAGTAAGAAGGAAAACAGTTAAAAGTCACTCAGAGATGCCTCGTCTATGAATAGACTGGAGAAGACGATGCAAAGGCATCTCTGGCTCTGTGCTGCCTGATCAACAACCACTAGAAGTTATCTGCGAGTCAGGCCATTTTGGATCCAGACTTCACTTTCGCTAACAGAAGCTGCTTTAATGATGGTTAAAGTGCAGACGTAAGTCAGTGTTGTGCAAGCCGATATTCCTTCTTCTTCCAAGTTATTACTCATTTTAAACTTTCAGCAAAACGTACGTTTTTTTTTAACTTGACATCTTTGATCCTAATTGTAATGTACGAATGTATAAAAGTGGAAAACTGCTAAAACTTCTAACAAATAATTTTAACATTTTATTTTATTTAGAATAATTTTATTTGTATAATTATTTGTTTATTACTTTATTTGAATCATTTTATTATTTTATTTTATTTAGAATCATTTTATTATTTTATTTAGAATCATTTTATTTGTATAATTATTTGTTTATTATTTTATTTGAATCATTTTATTATTTTATTTT